>JACBKR010004936.1:0-21043 GCA_014218235.1 Colocasia esculenta
CCTTGGGAATGAGTTTCACACTTGTTGGGGTCGTGTGGAGGATCTCTTGGCGGCTGGGGAGTAGAGGACCGAGCACACCAAGCCCTTCTTCTTCCCCATTGCGTCTGTTTCAATCCTGCACAAACAGTCCACTTGGAGTCGACCGAAGGTAGGTCAAACCTAAATCCCATTGTGCAAGGCTTATACCCCTGGAAAGAGGGTCATGTCTACTTCCTAACCCAACTGGAATGTACAATTTGCATGCAGTATACTCAGAGTATTAGGCATTCTTCAACCAGTGGTCTGAACAAGTGTTTTTCTAAGAATGAAACTTCATCAACCCAGAAGGTAGGTTTTCTCAAGCCAAACTTTAACAAATCTTATACCATGTGTAGAGCATCAGTCTAGTTTCATTTCCAATTAGTTTCATTGAATTCTAATGAGTACATCTTGAGTTATAGTCGTTTTGCCATAGTCGCGCATGATAGGGACTTTTTACATTCATGTTGATTTATCACGCATCCCCAGGTCTTTTTAAATTATTTAAAAATCATAGTTCTCTTCTACTTCATGTTCCCTACAACTTTCATGTTGAGACTTTTGTCCCAAGAGCCCTAGTTTAGAAGATATAAGCGTTGCATAGACCGAGCACCAGTTTCCTACATGTCTCGGCATTTTCGGTCTGATCTTTGAACCGCGTCCGGTTCAGGCAACGCGTGTAATACCCCATATAAGAATATGTTAAATGGACTAAATCAGCAGACTACCAACAACCCGGACTAGTCATTTTCAGAGCTCGAGATGGAAAAGAACTCTGAAGTTAAGCGTGCTCAGTTGAGAGTAGTCCCAGGATGGTGACCTTCCTGGGAAGTCTACCAACTGGCACGGTTGTTGGGCCAGTTTACTGGTTGGGTCGTCACAAATGGTATCAGAGCCTTACCCAGCCGGAAGTGCAGGAACTAAGTGCCACACAGGACAAAGTGCTACGCTATGGGAGCCACCTCTTGAAGCCATAATGGCGCAAAGTTCTACATAGTGGGAGCCACCTCTTGAACCTGTGGGGCCACCTTTAGAATCCTGCCTGCCTGGGTTTGATTGTGTGCTATGTGTGAGCAGCGACGAGGACGTCGCTTATATAAGAGGGGTAGATTGTAATACCCCATATAAGAATATGTTAAATGGACTAAATCAGCAGACTACCAACAACCCGACTAGTCATTTTCAGAGCTCGAGTAGGAAAAGAACTCTGAGTTAAGCGTGCTCAGTTGGGAGTAGTCCCAGGATGGGTGACCTTCCTGGGAAGTCTACCAACTGGCACGGTTGTTGGGCCAGTTTGCTGTTGGGTCGTCACAGAGATTGGTATCAGAGCGACCGGTTGAGATTACACATGAATATAACTAAGTCATCATCCCCATTGCATGCTAAGTATGTCCACATGTGTAAAAACACTAATAAGAAGTGAAAAATAGATAAAAAATGGTTAGAAAACTTAGTAACCTAGCTCTAATGGTGGCTGAAATTTTATTACAGCCATGGCTTCCCGTGGACGACGTGGAGGTGCGCCAGCTCGCGACGACGAGCAGAGGCGTGAGGAGCGGGCGGAGCAGCAGGCCCCGCCCCACAGGTTCTGTGCTTCCCCCACCACCGCCGCCAGTGGATTATGGAGTGTTCATGCAAGGTCTGGTGCAGCCATGCAGACCCAGGCACACACTCAGGCAGCACTCCAGCCCAGTTGGAGGCCCAGGTAAAATAAAAACAACTAAGTAGTCTGCTATTTGAATTGTATGATATTGTGTTATTGTATATTGCTTGTTGTTTAATGTAACAGGCTCAGCCCCAGCTCAGGACCATGGTGGACCTTCCATCATGGAGCGATTCAAGAGGATGACCCCACCCTCTTTTAAGGGGGAGAGTGATCCGCTTTGGCAGAAAGCTTGATGAGGGAGATCGAAAAATCTTCCGAGCTATCAGGTGTCCTGACGAGGACAAGGTGACCTTAGCCACCTACATGCTACAGGTATGCTTTAGTTTATGCTTGAATGTTGGTTGTTATTTGTAGTTAGAGCTTATGAAGGTGTGTTGCAGGAGAGAGCTGATGTATGGTGGTCCTCCCTACTGCGTACGCGCTTCGAGGACGAAGTAGTAGATGTGGCGTGGGACGCGTTCGTGAGGCTCTTCCGAGCCAAGTTCGTCCCAGAGCACGTCCAGGACAAGATGGAGCAAGAATTCCTTTCCCTGACGCAAGGATCAATGACCGTCCTGGAATACGAGGCAAGGTTTTCTGAACTCTCTAAATATGCACCGCACATAGTAGAGGATGAGCGCAGGAAGACCAAGAAATTCGTGATGGGTCTCAAACCATCCCTGAAGACGAGGCTCGTGGCGTTCGACCACCGCACGCTAGACGAGGCCCTCAGCGCAGCCTGCAGACAGGAGGGAGAAATGGAGCAGTATCTAGAAGAGAAGAAGGCATCGCAGAAGAGGCCGGCAGCGACTTTCCAGCGGCAAGACAAGAGGAAGACGGTGTACCAGACACCGCAGAAACAATGGCAGTCAGCAGCTATCAGGTACCCTCTGTACGTTCCCCCGGTGCGAAGAAGGAGTGTCCCCATTGTGGGAAGACCCATGGAGGTTCGGAGTGTTGTTAATAGCGGGTAGATGCCTAAAGTGTGGGAGCAGCGACCACAAGATCAAGGATTGCCCGAGGCTTCAGCAGGAAGCTCAGCGAGGAGCGCCAGTACCAGCAGTAGCGGCAGCCGCGCCAGCTACAGGACGACCAGGAAGGCCTCGAGCCCCAGCTCGAGTGTTTGCTTTAGCTCGTGAGGACGCCGAGCAGGCGGAGCATGTCACGGAAGGTACATTTTACTTTTCGGTGTGCACGCTCGGGTTTTGTTTGATACGGGTGCTACTCACTCGTTCATTTCCGAGCGGTTTGCTAGGCAGTTAGCCCTAGAGTCAGGCATAGAGTCTGAGGAGTTAGAGGTCCCTTTGTCTGTGCACACCCCTGCGGGCACGGTATCGACTAGGAAGTGCATTCCGTCGTTACCTGTGTGCATTGAGGATAGATTCCTAGATGGGTGTTTCTTCTTGCTAAAGATGAAGGACTATGATTGTATCTTTGGTCTGGATTGGCTAGAGGAGCACTATGCGTTAGTGGATTGTCGTAGGAAGAAGATTGTTTTCCGCATTCCTGGTGAGGATGAGTTCTCTCATCCCTTGCCAAAGAACTTAGCGGGAAAGTTAGTCATCTCTGCCATGAAGGCGATGCGTATGGTGAACAAGGGTTGTGACGCATTTCTTGCCAGCGTTATGCTAGTACCCGATGTTGGTTCGTCACTGACTCTTGCAGAGATCGATGTGGTGCAGGACTTTCCAGATGTCTTTCCCGATGACTTGTCTGGATTGCCACCGGATAGGGAGATAGAGTTCACTATAGAGTTGCTTCCAGGCACCTCTCCTATCTCGAAGGCCCCATATCGGATGGCCCCTACAGAATTAGCCGAGTTGAGGAAGCAATTGCAGGAATTGCTCGATAAGGGATTTATTCGCCCCAGTGTTTCCCCTTGGGGCGCGCCTGTATTATTCGTCAAGAAGAAAGACGGGTCACTTCGGTTGTGCATTGACTATAGGAAGCTAAACCAGGTGACTGTGAAGAACATGTATCCCTTACCTCGGATTGATGATCTGTTTGACCAGTTGCGAGAGGCATCAGTCTTTTCCAAGATTGACTTGCGATCTTGTTATCATCAGTTGAAGATTAAGAGTGAGGATGTGTCCAAGACGGCATTTAGAACCCGTTATGGACATTATGAGTTTTTGGTTCTTCCTTTCGGATTGACCAACGCCCCTGCAGCGTTCATGGATCTCATGAACCAGGTGTTCAGTCCGTATTTAGATAGCTTTGTTGTTGTGTTTATTGATGACGTGTTGGTCTATTCTCCGGATGAGACCACACATCGTCAGCATTTGAGGCTAGTCTTAGAGGTTCTCCGTGAGCACAAACTGTATGCAAAGTACAGCAAGTGTGAGTTCTGGTTGCGCGAGGTTCACTTTCTCGGGCATGTTATCTCCGGCGCTGGTGTAGCTGTTGATCCAGCAAAGATCCAGGCAGTTATGGATTGGGATGTTCCCAGACTCCTTCGGAGATTCGTAGTTTCCTTGGGTTAGCTGGTTACTATCAGCGATTCATTGAGGGTTTCTCATCCATCGCCGCCCCTATGACAAAGCTGACCAGAAAGGTGAGAAGTTTGTATGGTCCGAGGCATGTGAGCACAGCTTTCAGCTATTGAAGGCTAAGCTTACTTCTGCTCCGGTATTGGTATTGCCCAGTGGTCTAGAAGGCTTTGCCATTTATACGGATGCATCTCGGATTGGTTTAGGCTGTGTGCTCATGCAGCAAGAGAGGGTAGTAGCTTATGCTTCTCGTCAGTTGAAGGAGCATGAGAGGAACTATCCGACTCATGATTTAGAGCTAGCAGCTGTGGTTCATGCACTAAAGATCTGGAGGCACTATCTTTATGGTGTCAGATTTGAGGTGTTTACCGACCACAAGAGCTTGAGGTATCTTTTCTCCCAAAAGGAATTAAACCTGAGGCAGAGAAGATGGATTGAGTTCTTGAAGGACTATGACTTCGACCTTCAGTATCATCCTGGAAAGGCGAACGTCGTAGCGGATGCTCTTAGTAGAAGAGGTCTTCGCTCCAGCAGGATTGGAAGATGTTGGAGGATGCAGCATGCTCTATGACCGAGTTAGAGCCATCGTTGTGTCAGGCTTTTGTAGCTCAGCTATCCCTTAGATCCTCAGTCTTGGATGAGGTGATTGAGCAGCAGAAAGCCGATCCTAGATTGTTAGAGTTAGTGGGTAAGGCGGGCATTGCTCGTGATGAGGACGGTGTGATTAGATTTCAGCACCGCGTTTGTGTCCCCATGTAGTAGATGTTCGTGAGCATGTGTTGGCGGAGGCTCATAGATCGCAATTCTCTATTCATCCGGGTAACACTAAGATGTATCAAGACCTGAAGAGATCATTTTGGTGGTCCGGCATGAAGAAGGATGTTGCAGATTATGTGTCTAGATGTCTAGTATGTCAGCAGGTGAAAGCCGAGCGGCAGCGACCATCCGCCTTATGCAGAGGATGGATATCCCCGTATGGAAGTGGGAAGCTGTCACTATGGATTTCGTATCGGGTTTGCCTCGATCTAGAAGGGGCAATGACTCGATTTGGGTAGTTGTAGATAGATTCTCGAAGACTGCTCATTTCTTACCTATGAAGAAGAAGCAGTCAGTAGAGAGCTTAGCTAGATTGTATGTTAGCGGTATCGTTAGATTGCATGGTATGCCGAAGTCGATCATTTCGGATCGAGACCCGAGATTCACTTCGAGATTGTGGAAGGGTCTTCAGGATGCGTTAGGTTCGGAGCTTAAGCTCAGTTCGGCGTTTCATCCCCAGACCGACGGACAGTCCGAGAGGACTATCCAGACGCTCGAGGATATGTTGAGAGCGTGTGTTCTGGATTGGAAGGATGATTGGGAGCGTCATTTACCTCTTGTGGAGTTCGCATACAACAACAGCTTTCATGCTAGTATTGGAATGGCTCCATTCGAGGCGTTGTATGGTAGGCCCTGCAGATCTCCGCTATGTTGGGAGGAGACTGGTGATAGGCAGTTGATCGGACCGGAGTTGGTTCAGGAAACTTCGGATAAGATTCAGCTTATCAGGAAAAGGCTTGTTGCGGCACAGGATAGGCAGAAGAGTTATGCCGACAACAGGAGAAAGGATTTGGAGTTCGAGGTTGGCGATCATGTCTTCTTGAAGATATCGCCTACTTGTGGAGTTGTCAGATTTGGCAGGCATAGCAAGCTAAGCCCTAGGTTCATTGGCCCATATGAGATTCTCAGACGTTTGGGCAACGTGGCGTACGAGCTAGCTTTACCCCCAGCTTTGGCTAGCGTTCACCCGGTATTCCACGTATCTATGCTCAGGAAGTATGTCCGAGATCCGTCTCATGTGATTAGTCATGAGCCAGTGGAGATCCAGCCAGATCTTTCGTATGTCGAGCAGCCAGTAGCCATTCTTGACCGGAAGGTTCAGCATCTCCGGAACAAGAGTATCGCGTCGGTGAAAGTTCTATGGCGGAACTTCTCGCGTGAGGAGGCTACGTGGGAGCTTGAGGATGCGATGAAGAAGAAGTATCCCCTTTTGTTTGAGTAGTGTCGTTCTAACTTCGAGGACGAAGTTTCTTTAAGGGGAGAGGGTGTAAGACCCTCAAATTTTCCGTCGTATTTTTCGTATTTATGTGTGTGTATATTGTGTTGAGTATGTATGTACGTATTTTACGTGGATATTAAAATAGTATAAATACGTGTACATGTGTTTATATTAAACGTAAATAATGTATGTATTGCATGATGATAGTGTGAATATAATACCATGAACATATTGCATGTATAGAAGCTTGGTATGCATGGTTTTCTGCATAAAATGGTTCTGGCCGAAGACCCTTTTGGCGTCAATCCCCAGGCCGTTGAGGTGGTGTTAGCATCCAACCCTGGACGCCAACACTCACTCCGGCGTCCAGCGATCTGGACGCCAACTTCTCTGGCCTGCATGCGCAGCAGAGCTGCTATCTTCTGAAACAAGGTATGGCAACCATTGGGGGATGTCCCCCAATGGCTCTGAGGGGTGTCCCATCACCCTAGTGAGTGGGGGAAAGACCCTCTTTAGGTCTGAACCCGAATTGGCTCACCCCATTCTTCCCCTTCACCCTTGCAAGAGAGAGAGGTGAGAAAGAAAAACCCTAGAGCTCTGTGAGAAAAACCCCAGTTTGAACCCCTAAAATCCGACCCCTTGAAGCTGGTTTTGGAGATCTTCTGCATCAAGGAGGGAGCTGAAGCAAAGGGGAAGGCTTCCCCATCATCCCCTCGGCGTGGAGATCAACCAGAAGCCCGGAGGAAGGCGATCTTGGAGGTGCTTCTGCAACTTCTTGGGACTGCCCAAGGAGGTCTTCACCAAGCCTCTAAATCCCTTAGAAGAATTTTTGAAAGGCAAGTGACCTATCTTTATCCCCGTATGAGTCTAGGAGGTTTTTATATTTTTATGAAATTTCCCTCGAGTCCTAGACCCTCCATTTCACCCAATTTTCAGAGCTCGGGTCTGTGTTTCTGCACAGACCTGAGTAAACGGCAAGGTCCCTGGACGCCTGTGATGAAATTGGCGTCCATCGACCCTGCCGCTGACTCTGAGTCAGCGGCCAGAGACCGCCGTCTAGTTCTTCAGGACAGAACAGTGAGCTGTTCTGTCCCTCTTATACGTTATTTCGTTATGATTTCCGTGATGAGGATATATGGTATTCCTATAAGCTATGTATTTTGTGCATTGTGGTTGTGAATGGATGTGGTGTGTTGGTGAATGTGGAAAATTGGTGTCTTTAAACTTGTGGGCATAACTGTAGATAATTCTTGCAATTAATGTTCCATGATTAGGATTAGTTAAATGTCTTGTTTTCAGTCTATCCATGAAGAATTGTGGGACATGTATGTATGTTCTGAATTTTTGTAATTCATGCATACTTGTGGAATTGCTAGAAAGTTCGATTCGGTAAAATGAAAGCATGTAAAAAAATGGGTTGTGGTAACGGATTTATAGATGTATGAATTAGAATGATGTTGTATTCTGAAATCATGCATTTGTGTTTTCTGTGCAAAACAGTAAGTGGGTGAATTTCAAATGTGTTAGACCCATGTTAGTATAAGTTGTGAATAATATGCTAATTAGGTGTTTGATTTTCTGTAAATCCTATTTAGCTCAAACAATCTGAAAAATTGAGGGTATGATTTTGAACCTGAAAACAACATGTGGTTAAAATTTCAGGTTATTTGGAATAGTAAATAAAAAGTTATGTGTTTTCACGTGAATTGTGAATAATCGTACATATGATCGTAATGTGATTTTATTTTGTTTAAAACAACATGATGGTGTGTTTACTATGTGTTAAATCTTGAAAACTCTGTAGTACCATGTTAGGAAACAGAGGTGTTCATGTGAGTAAGAAAGTGTGAATGAATGAAGAGTGCCAAGTGTAATACCATGTGTAAAACGTTAAATGTGTAAAAGTGTAAACTGTGCCAATGTGATACTGCTTCGGAGAAGGTAGTGGAGCTGTATCAGGAAAAAGTCCCCCTGAGAAAGTTCATTGTGTTAAGTGACCCTAAGGGCATTAGGGGGAAATCCTGGAGGTGGGCAAGTACCACTGGTTAGGGTGGAGACTTGTTCTCCCGGTCTGCGCAGTCCAAGAGTCACCATTGCATTGCCTAGATGGTGCCTATGTGTTATGTGATGTGAATGTGTTCTTCTTTGGTGGTTTGGACTATGTGTCACGGCACTAAAATATGTGTAAAAGTGTAATGTGTAAAAGTGTATGTGACCATGTGTAAATGTGAAAGTGACATGTGAATGTGTATGTGTAAAGTGAAACCATGTGAAAAGAGGAAATTGTGAAAAAGAAAATGTGAAAATCTAGATGTGTAATGTGTTATTGAAACCATGTGAGGCTAAATCTGAAACCATGTGAATTCAGAAAATGCATGTTAGCAATTCCATGTTTATGTGTGCAAAGTGTTTAGAATCCATGATTAGGAACAATTAATGAGTATGTGTGCAAAGTGGCATGATGGATTGTTCATGTGTTATGTTCTAAGCCACATTGTAGCTTTCATGTGTAGGTTTATAGTCTTTGAACCATGTGAAATCAGCAACCTAAAGCATGTGAAAAAGTTATGTAGGTACTTAAGAACATGTGGAATCCATGCTAACTATGTTCCCCGTTCATATATGTAAATTGTCCATGCGGATAACTCTCATGTTTGGTTCTTTATAAGGTTAAAGTTCATAAGTGAATGGATTAGAGACCATGTGATAGGTGAATGTTATGTTTGAAATCTGAAAGCATGTGTTATGTGTAAAATTGTAGAACCTTCATGATAGGTTGAAACTTAAATGGACTAGCATGCTATGTGTTGCTAATTGTATGTGCTTGTAGAAACCACTAGGACTTGTACGTGTATATCATGTATAGTGTTACTTGCTGAGTCTCTGGACTCACTCCTTGCTTCGGCGTACAGGTGTAGTTGGTGACCCGACACTGTTGGAGGAGACGGTGGAGACGGACTCCGAGCGCGGAGACTAGTTACTTGGAGCTTCCTTTGTGATTGTGTACTTCGTCGTATGTACTTGAACATTGTATTAGGATATCTTGAAAAGAATGTAATATGTGCACATTTTGTATCTCTATTTCAGCAATTTAAATCATGTAAATTTTAGTTCCTTTTTGCAAATTGTAAACTGCATGTATGTTTAATGTGGATGATGAATGAATGAGATAGTTCTCTTTTACTTCCGCTACTCTGTTATATATATTCGCGTGTATCTCAGCTGTTTGTATCGTTGGGTAATGTCCCACTGTGAGGACTCTCGCTATATCGACGTGGGTCGGTATGACCGTACCGGTATATGAGGGCCGTCACAGAATATGTTAAATGGACTAAATAGCAGACTACCAACAACCCGGACTAGTCATTTTCAGAGCTCGAGATGGAAAAGAACTCTGAAGTTAAGCGTGCTCAGTTGGGAGTAGTCCTAGGATGGGTGACCTTCCTGGGAAGTCTACAACTGGCACGGTTGTTGGGCCAGTTTACTGGTTGGGTCGTCACAAATGGTATCAGAGCCTTACCCAGCTGGAAGTGCAAGAACTAAGTTCCACACAGGACAAAGTGCTACGCTATGGGAGCCACCTCTTGAAGCCATAATGGCGCAAGTGCTACATAGTGGGAGCCACCTCTTGAACCTGTGGGGGCCACCTCTAGAATCCTGCCTGCCTGGGTTTTGATTGGTGCTATGTGTGAGCAGCGACGAGGACGTCTCTTATATAAGAGGGGTAGATTGTAATACCCCATATAAGAATATGTTAAATGGACTAAATCAGCAGACTACCAACAACCCGACTAGTCATTTTCAGAGCTCGAGTAGGAAAAGAACTCTGAAGTTAAGCGTGCTCAGTTGGGAGTAGTCCCAGGATGGGTGACCTTCCTGGGAAGTCTACCAACTGGCACGGTTGTTGGGCCAGTTTGTTGGTTGGGTCGTCACAACGTGTTTCAAGCGTCTGGTATTGTGTCACTCATGGCCGACGTGAGTTAGTGAATCATGACCGTCTGGTACGACGCGATTCTCGCGCTTACCAGTCAACGACGAGCGTGGGTCTTCACGCCGCCTGGGAGTCGCAGCTTGTATGAACCATGGCGGTATGCCCAGACGTGTTTTAGGCGGTTTTCCTGCCCAAGGTTTTATTAAATGAATTTTCTTGAACGTGTCTGGTTCCCCCGACGCGATTCAAGCATGAATGCCATGGTGGACGCAATTTTGAATCTTCACTATTTCGCTTGTTTTCACTGTGCACTACATTTTCAAGTGCGTCCACTGTGTAGGATGCATATTTACAGTCTTACCCGAGAACTGTTTAACATGGTGTTAAGTGTAGGATTTGCATGGCATGGTTCTAATCATCTCATGAGGTCTGTTTAATGGCTTAAAAGTGTTTAACCCATTTAAAAGCTATAATTACACGAATGTTATTCTAATTACTTTCTTAATGGTGTGACCATTCATGTAACTTGTGATTCACTCTTCCTACTGTTCTACCATGTTTAAAGGATATTGTTATCTTAAAATCTTGTAAACCATGATTAGTTAAAGTGCATAGTTTTATCCCATGTTATCATGTTAAGTGCTTTCTGCGAGTTTGAAGCCGGTGGATTGTGGATTGAGATGCGTACATCATACACACTTGCACATCTAGGCAGCCCTTCTTGGGATTTGGAAGCTCTCTATCGGTCATTCTACATCAGTAGACAAGCAACCTTTTCTCTAAGACCTCCGTAAATCTCCATACTTCATGGATTCCCTCATGGAGACTGAGTTGGTTGTACCGTTGAAGTTCCCTGGAGATAGCGTGCACTTCCTTTCTCATCTTGTTCTTGTGAGTGTGATTTACAATCAAGACTCAAGCCATTAATGTAAAGATTGAACTAAAGTATGAATCATGCCGTTAAGCTGCCAAATTTATCTCTTGACCATTGTTATCATGAAATCATGTTCACACTACTTATACTTGTTCTCATCATCATCATGAACATGACACTGCACATGCTTACATCTTGAAACTCTTATTGGCCATTATTAATGACTGTGGGTATCTACATTTAAAATTGAAATGAGATGTGACCGGGCACGGTGAGTGTCCAAGGTCTCCAGTCTATCCCCAATGACGGAGAGTCATAAATATACTGTTAACCATGGAGTATAATGATTACTGCGTTGCATCTGCATTGGGAGTACTTGCGTGTTGAATGCTAGATACAATAACCACATACACGTGACCTAGTATGTATTCAAGGTGGATCTTTCCTTTGTGTACATTAGTGTCTTGTGCCTGAATAGTGTTACATGATCGTGCTCGTGCGTGCTTGCTTGCTTGCGTGATATGGCCATCCTGCATTATTGAAATTCGGGATATCTTGCATTCTTGAAAGCTATTGACATCAAGTGAAATCTTGCGTGCTTGTACAAAGTGTTCATTGCTAGTTCTATCTTATTATATCCTTCTAGATCTTGCTCTATCATAATCACTCTATCTAACTTGTTTCATGTTTTAATGAGTTTTATTCGTACTTGCATATCATGACATTCATCATGCTTACCTAGTTCTAAATTTCTAAGCACTTATATCATTGCCCGCACATTGAGATATAAACCCTACTAGGCTAGCTTGCTCATTCCCTACATTTAACCATTCTAGGTGATTATGGCATTCAAGAGGGGAGCAAGTCGAGGATGGGAATGCGTCCGAGTGTGAGCGTTCCAACAATGAGTCTAGTTATAGTAGTTTGTTTGAGTGTTAGTTTCATGTAGTAGGAAGTGAGGTATTATGTAATTTGTTTTATTGAGTCTTAGTCATGTATACTTTCCATTTGGAATATAATGAGTTGAGATTTGAACACAAGATTAGTTGAGTTCAATATTTGGGCCCTATTCTGATGTTGTGTTGATACGCAATTAGTGCTTGCTAGCTAGAGGCTTATTTGCCGATTGTTCACGTCTCGGAATATCGACTCAAATTATTCGAATTAATATCTGCTGCATAATTCTCGGGACGTGACAGTTTAGTGGTATCAGAGCCTAGGAAAACCAAATAGGATATGTCTTAGGATTAAGAGATACCTATGGAACCTAGGTCATGGAAATTAGATATAGTACCTGGTGAGAAAGGGGTAGAGATTGGGAATATGTTAGAATGAACAAAACACTCTTTACCCATTGACTCTTATAATGTATCTCGAGACATTAATTGGTTTCCATCCTTTTCTCAGGAACCCTCATAACTCTTACACTCAACCACACTGGCTCGCAACTAATGGCAAGCTATGCAAGAAACAGTGGCAGGACTCACACAGGCCCTATAAAATATGGTTCAGGCTAGAAATCAGGCTGCAGCTGCAAGGAACGGAACCGGTGATCTGCACCATAACTTTAGGAGTGTGAACCCTCTTCGTTTCTCTAGATCACCTGACCCAGACGAGGTAGAGAATTGGCAAGAGGAAATAGAAAGAATTTTCTAGGTAATGCAACGCACTAACAGGGAGAAGGTGGTACTGGCCACTTTTCAATTAACTAGGATGCCCGAGCATGGTGGAAGTCCACATCCGCCCATCTGCCTAATGTTGCTGAACTGGAGTGGGCTGGATTCCTGAAGATATTCCGGGGAAAATATTTCTCGGAAAGAGTTGAGGAAAAGAAGGTGACGAAAATTTTCCGCGCTGAAGCAGAAAGGAATGTACGTGGCTGAGTATGAGGCTCAGTTCACGCGTTTGGCTGTCTATGCCCCACATCTGGTGGCACAGAAAGACTAAGGCTAACCAGTTCATGGATTGGGCTCAGCCCATATACATTGAGAAGCTCGGACCCTCACAACATTCAAACTTACACTGAGATGGTCCAAAGAGCCCAGCTGGTAGAGGACACGATGGCCAAAGTAGAAGGAATGAGGGGCAAGGACAACTCAAAGCTAGTCTTTGTCAAGAGGGGAGCACCTAATATTGCTCCAACTTTCCGTAACAACAACAACAACAATAACAACAACAAGAGGCCGAATGCTTGAAGAGACAATGATGTAGATAAGAAGGTCAAGGTGGAAGGAAGGCAATTTGCTGAGAACTACACGTTCTGTGATAAACCAGGGCACCGAGCTGAAGAATGCTGGAAGAAGCTCGGGGCGTGCTTAAGATGTGGTGGTCATGACCACCGTATTCCTGACTGTCCAATGTTGAAGGACCAGCCAGGCAAGGCCAGAATGTACCACGGCGTCAGGGATGTCTTAATGCTGTCATAGAAGTGACCTACCCGGGAAGGGGTATGGTGGAAGGTACCATTTCCATGCACTCTCAACTTGCTTTTGTGCTTATTGATACTGGAGCTGCATATTCATTTATTTCCACCACATTTACTGCAACTCTACTGTCAAACATGTACCTCTGAAATCCAAGATCACTGTAGCCTCTCCCTTTGGTCAGAATCTAAACTCACCCACTACTTTCCAAAATGTGAAACTCTAATTGGAGGACACAATCTCCCTGCCGACCTCATCTGTTTAGACATGAAGGGTTATGATGCCAGCTGGGTGTCGATTGGCTAATTGAATATGATGCCGATGTAAATTGTCGCCATCGAAGGGTCACCTTTAAAAGTCCAAATCTTCCAACCTTTTCACTACTTGGCACCTGTTATCATAAACACCCTATCTTGATATCCTCTTTAAAGGCTTCCAAGCTGATCAACTAGGGTTGTGACGCTTTCCTATTTTCAGTCGTGGCAACTGAAAAGAAGAAACCAACCCTAGAAGACATTCCCATAGCCAGAGACTATCTTGATGTATTCCCAGAGGAATTACCTGCTATACCACCTGAGCGGGAGGTAAACTTCACCACCGAGTTACTCCCTGGGGCAGCCCCTATTTCCAAAGCTCTGTATCGCATGTCACCTGTTGAATTGCAGGAGTTAAAGAGGCAGATCCAAGAATTACTAGATCAAGGCTTTATCAGGCCTAGCAAATCTCTTGGGGATCGCCAATACTATTTGTCAGAAAGGAGGACGAGACAATGAGGCTATGCATTGATTATCGTCAGTTAACCAGTTGACAAAAAGAACAAGTATCCACTACCCCACATCGATGAACTGTTCGATCAGAACTCTAGAGCATAATATTTCTCCAAGATAGATCTAAGATTAGGCTACCATCAACTGAGGATAAAGGAAGAGGATATACGCAAGTTTGCATTCTGGAGTAGATATGGTCACTATGAGTTCGTGGTCATGCCGTTTGGGTTGACAAATGCTCCAGCGGCTTTCATGCAACTTATGAATAATATTTATAGGCCATACTTAGACCAATTCAGGTGGTGTTCATTGATGACATCCTTATTTACTCCAAGTCCAAAGAAGAACATGAGAACACTTGAAGGTGCTCTGCAAGTACTTAGAGATAATCAACTATGCCAAACTTAGTAAGTGTGAATTCTAGATGGCGGAAGGGTGTCTTTCCTTGGCCACATCATATCCAAGGAGGGAATCTCTGTAGATCCATCTAAGGTGGAGGCGGTAAAGAACTGGACAGGCCGACAACTGTGTCGGAGATCAGGAGCTTTCTGGGTTTAGCCGGCTATTATCGTCGCTTCATTAAAGATTTCTCAAAGGTAGCTGTACCATTGACCAAGGTACTAGGAAGGAGAATCCATTTTCATGGACTGATGTGTTGGATCTCTTATTTTGATGATACTCAAATATGAATCATTAATATACTGAAGTCATGCTTATCATGCTTAAATTTATATCTCACAATGTTTCTTTCATGTATAGCTCAAAGAAAAGGTCTATATGTTCAGTGGTGTCGACACAGTGCCTTGTGGTGTCGACACTAGTACACTGTCCTAGAAGAAGGATTCTGAAGAAATGGCCAGTGGTGTCGACACAGTGCTCAGTGGGTCAACACTAGTTAACTGTCCCAGAACCAAGATTTCAGCAAGTACCCAGTGGTGTTGACACAGTCCAGCTGTGTGTCGACACTAGTACCTGTCCCAGGAAAACCAGTTTGAAGCTGATGCTTGGTGTGTCGACACATCTGTGTGTAGTGTCGACACACTTCGAACTTTTTGAAGAATCTAAATTGTTGAAGACACGTGGATGACTTTGGGGGCCTTTTTAGGTGGGAACTCCTATGCCCTCAGATCCCCAGATATTTTGTGGACCCTTGGGACTATAAAAGCCCCTTATCCACTTGGCTCTTAGAGATATATCGCACCAACCATTTGCTCTTCCAGTTTTCTAGAGCTTTCCAGGCTACTCCAGAAGAAGACTTCATCCCGGTGGATTGCTTCCAGATCTGAAAAAATTGGAGATTCTATCACCTTGGATGATCCATTTGAAGAAGAATTTCGAGCCATCAGAGTCTTCCTGGCGCTGAAGCAGAAGAGCAGGTCCCCATTCTTGAAGCAGAAACAGGGACCTTCGAACTAGTCCTTTCCAAATTGGGTTTCGGTTGTTCTATCTGGTTCTTCATTTCAAACTTACTCTATTGATGTGTGTGTTGTGAAATTGGTGCAATCCTTGTGCCCAATTTCATGTGTGTGGTTGAATCTGAGATTTCTGAATCTCAGAGTGTGTGTGTTGTTGTGTGACTTTTCTGAATGGCAAGATAAGCCACATTTGTGTGTGTGTGTGGATGGTGGATGTAGGATACACTGTTGTGTAATCCGAACCACCCTAAATCTTTCTGTCATTGTGGTTTGCTTATCTCTTGTGTTAGATGCTTAATAGGCTGTTAGCATTTCCCATCTACTTGATCTAATTTGTTTAGAAGTGTCATTGATCTTGAGATTTCATACTGAATTCAATTTCTTTAAGATCCTAATCGAAGTGAATCTGAAAATTCTAAAAAATCTATTCAACCCCCTTTCTAGATTTCTTCATAGCAGTTTTTCCGCAACATTTCATGATGAATGTGATAAAGTTTCAAAGCATTAAAAGAGCACCTCACCTCAGCACCTGTACTGACACTGCCAGTCACTGGGGGTAGTTTTGAAGTATACACTGATGCATCCGAGATCGGCCTAGGCTGTGTGCTGATGCAAAAATGGGAAAGTCGTATGCTATGCGTCCAGACAATTGAAGAAGCATGAGGACAATTATCCTGTACATGATCTGGAGCTAGTACTATAGTCTTCGCCTTGAAGATATGGCGTCATACCTTTATGGTGAGAAGTTCATTGTGTTTTTCTGACCATAAAAGCTTAAAGTATATTGTTTCTCCGCAGGACTTGAACATGAGATAGCGGAGGTGGTTGGAGTATCTCAAAGACTTCGACTTAACTATCCAATATCATCCAGGTAAAGCAAATGCTGTGGTAGATGCTCTAAGTAGAAAGCCAATGATCACATTGTCAAGTCTAATGGTGGGAGAATGAAGACTATTAGAAGAATTTTCCAAGTTAAATATTGATGCTGATATCAAGAAAAAGGGATGCCTTATTGTAATGTTAGAACACAACCTACACTATTGGAGGACATCGTAGCACTCCAAGACAATGACCCGGTGCTTGGGAGATTAAGGTTATCTGGAAAAGAGGCCAGATTTCTCATTAACTGAAGATGGAAGACTATTGTTCTGGGATCGAGTACGTGTACCCAACCATGTAGGGACAAAGAAGATGATTATGCATGAGGCTCAAAGGCCAGGTATACCATTCATCCTGGAACTACTAAAATGTATCAGGATCTGAAAAGAAGCTTTTGGTGGCCAATATGAAGAGGGAGGTGGCAGAATATGTCACTCGATGCTTAACATGTCAAAAGATCAAGGCAGAACACTTGCGATCTGCAAGTAAGCTTAACCCCTAGAAATCCCAGCATGGAAATGGGAAGGTATAGGGATGGACTTTATTTTCAGACTACCTAAATCTAGAGGTGGATTCGATGGTATCTGGGTTATAGTCGACCGCTTAACTAAGTCGGCTCACTTTTATCCAGTGAAAAACAAGTGGTCAGTAGATGCTTGGCTGCATTGTATGTGAAGGAAATAGTCAGACTACATGGAGTACTGGTGTCTATCGTGTCTGATAGAGACCCTAGGTTTACATCCAACTTTTGGAAAGGACTGCACTATTCCTTGGGATCTAAACTAAACTTTAGCACGACTTTCCATCCGCAGATTGATGGTCAGACGGAAAGAACCAATCAGGTGATTGAAGATATGCTTAGAGCATGTGTCCTAGATTTTGGAGGTAGTTGGCGTGAACACTTACTCTTATGGAGTTTGCCTACAATAATAGCTACCAAGCTAGTATTTAAATGGCACCATTCGAAGCACTTTATGGCAGGAGTTGTCGATCTTCAATATGCTGGTATGAAGTTGGTGAAAAACAAGTGCTAGGACCAGAGATGATCAGGGAAACCAAAGAAAAGGTGAAGCTTATTAAGGAAAGAATGGCAGTGGCACAACAAAGACAAAAGGCATATGCAGATAATAGAAGAAGAGACCTGGAGTTTCAGGTTGTGGTCATGTATTCTTGAAAGTGTCACCAGGACGTAGGATCAGGCGGTTTGGCATTAAAGGCAAGTTGTCACCAAGGTTCGTCGGGCCTTTCGAAATCCTCGAGAGAGTCGGTGATGTTGCATACCGTCTGGCATTACCACCACAAATGGATGGAATACACAATGTGTTCCATATATCCATGTTAAAGAATATGTACGAGATTCGTATCATGTTATAGAATATGAACTTCTGGAGTTGAACAAAGATAGAACTTATCAAGAAAGGCCAATTAAGATCGTGGACCGAGAACTGCGTCAACTAAGGAACAAGGTCATCCCACTAGTATGAGTGAGATGGAATCACCGCAGAGAAGAAGACGAGACGTGGGAAACTGAGGAAGTAATGTGCAAAAGATATCCGGAGCTACTCACAGGTAAGTACGCCTCGCTTGTACAATAAATTTCTATCCATGAATTTGGGGACCAAATTCTCTTAAGTGGGGGAGGTGTAGCACCCCGAAAAATTTAATTACATAAAAATTCAAATAAATGGAAATAAATAATTTCCATAATATCGACGTATTAAAACATACGTACCATTATCGTGTGTGCAGCAACACATCGGAAAATTCCGTAAAAATTATAAATCAACCCCACACATTCCTAAGTGTTCCACGAAGAAATTCGTGCAACGAAAAAATCCGATTGACCAAGTGTACGTCACATGGTGACCGAATATCCAAATTAGAAAACAAGTCAGAAAACTGTTAACACAGAAATACGACGCGACTATAAATTAAATAAAAATGTTGGAGAGACTTCCAACATTCTATATTGATGGCCCATTATCGATATTGGGCCAATGGATCACTTTTGGTCCAAAATCAAATGAAACAAGAAAATGCATGGAAATTTGTAAATCTAAATAAGCTGAAATTAGAAAGAGGCAATTAGGGTAGAATTCGGAGGCAATCATGCACTCTTGGCTACCCAAATTCTTGCCTAGCCACCCATGGAGGTTGCTTGATGGCTAAGACTCTCCTGGAGGGAGAGATCTTCAAAATATGGAAAGACACAAGCTAAAACCGCAACTCTCCTATCCTTGTTGCATTATGACTTCCAAAAGCCATAGATGCTTAAATAGTCTCTCAAAACCCTTGGGGATGAGTTTCAAAACTTGTTGGGGTCTTGTGGAGGAGCTCTTGGCGGCTGGGGAGAAGAGGACCGAACACACCAAGCCCTTCTTCTTCCCCATCGCGTGCTTCAGGCTTGCACAAACCATCCACTTGGAGTCGACCAAAGGTAGGTCAACCTAAATCCCATTGTGCAAGCTTATACCCATGGAAAGAGGGTCAAGTCTACTTCCTAACCCAACTATAATGCACAATTTTCATGCAGTATACTCGAGTATTAGGCGTTCTTCAATTAGTGGTCTGAACAAGGGTTTTTCTGAAGAATGAAACTTCATCAACCCAGAAGGTAGGTTTTCTCGGGCAAACTTTAACAAATCTTATACCAATGTGTAGAGCATCAAGTCTAGTTTCATTTCCAATTAGTTACGTCGAATTCCAATGAGTACATCTTTAGTTATAGTCGTTTTTCCATAGTCGCGCATGATAGGACTTTTTACGTTCATGTTAAGTTATCACACATCCCGAGGTCATTTTAAATTATTTAAAAATCATAGTTCTCTTCTATTTCATGTTCTCTACAACTTTCATGTTGAGACTTTTGACCAAGATCCCTAGTTTAGAAGATATAAGTGTTGCATGGATCGAGAACCAGTTTCCTACATGTTTCGGCGTTTTCGGTCTGATCTTTGAACCGCGTCCGGTTCAGGCGATGCATTTCAAGCGTCTGGTATCATGTCGCTCATGGTCAACGCAATTCAGTGAATCACGACCGTCTAGTACGATGTGATTCTCGCGCTGACCAGCCAACGGGGCGTGGTCTTCGTGCCGCCTAGGAGTCGGAGCATGTCTGAACCGTGGCGATATGCCCGATGCGTTTCAGGCGGTTTTCCCACCCAAGGTTTTATTAAATGAATTTTATTGAACACATCCGGTTCACCAGACACGATTCAAGCATGAACCCTGCCACGAAGGTGGACGCAATTTTGACTCTTCACTATTACGCTTGTTTTCACTGTGCACTGCGTTTTGAAGTGCGTCCACTATGTAGGACGCGTATTACAGGCTTACCTGAGAACTGTTTAACATGGTGTTAAGTGTAGGATTTGCATGGCATGGTTCTAATCATCTCATGAGGTCTATTTAATGGCTTAAAAGTGTTAACCCATTTAAAAGCTATAATTACACGATGTTATTCTAATTACTTTCTTAATGGTGTGACCATTCATGTAACTTGTGATTCACTCTTCCTACTGTTCTACCATGTTTAAAGGATAATGTTATCTTAAAATCTTGCAAACCATGATTAGTTAAAGTGCATAGTTTTATCCCATGTTATCATGTTAAGTGCTTTCCGCGAGTTGAAAACGGTGGATTGTGGATTGAGATGCGTATATCACTACACACTTGCACATCTAGGCAGCCCTTACTTGGGGATTTGGAAGCTCTCTATCGGTCATTCCGTATTGGTAGACAAGCGACCTTTTCTCTAAGACCTCCTTAAATCTCCGTACTTCATGGATTCCTCATGGAGACCGAGTTGGTTCTACCGTTGAAGTTCCCTGAAGATAGCGTGCACTTCCTTTCTCATCTTGTTCTGGTGAGTGTGATTTACAATCTAGACTCAAGCCATTAATGTAAAGATTGAACTAAAGTATGAATCATACCGTTATGCTGCCAAATTTATCTCTTGACCATTATTATCATGAAATCATGTTCACACTACTTATTACTTATTCTCATCATCATCATGAACATGACACTACACATGCTTACATCTTGAAACCTTATTGGCCATTATTAATGACTGTAGGTATCTACATTTAAAATTGAAATGAGATTCTGACCGGGCACGACGAGTGTCCAAGGGCTCCAGTCTAGCCCCAATGATGGAGAGTGATAAATATACTGTTAACCATGGGGTATAATGATTACTGGCGTTGCATCTGCGCTGAGAGTATTTGCGTGTTGAATGCTAGATACAATAACCACATACACGTGACCTAGTATGCATTTCAGGGTGGATCTTTCCTTGGTGTACGTTAGTGTCTTGTGCCTGATTAGTGATGATCAGTTCATCCCCATATAATTTCATGAATTATATATCTATTTTGGTGATTAACAAAACTTCAATAAAGTGTCATCTAACAAATTTTCATGAAGCTTAGGCACAATAGGTAAATTAGGCGAAATCAAGAAAATATGTAAGTATTTCTTACACTGTAGCATCTAAAGTACAGAGCCGGAATTCCTCTAAGTACACATCAACTTCCTATATGTCATAACGATTTCCACTTCTATC
>JACBKR010004937.1:0-21095 GCA_014218235.1 Colocasia esculenta
GGAGCAAACGTAAGACCACGTGAAAGCCACTAAGTCTCACATGACTTCCTCGGGCAACAATCGCACAGCGAAACATGCACGTGCACACAAATCCGTAAAACCAATGGCTCGTACAACGGGCTCCCAACACATGGGGCACACAACTGAAAACCAACGGCTCACCACACGCTCCAATCACGAGTGGGGCACCAGCTGAGAACCGACCGGCTCACTCCAGCCACAAGTGGTCGCCCAAATGGACCGACAACCCCCAGGTGCCGAGCGACGCCAAATCTAGCCCGAACAGCAGAAAACGCCAGTCGAAAACCACACGGCTGTAGCCACCAACAGACCTTTCTATTGGACCAACCGATCACACCCACTCTGTCGCCCAAAAACCCGACAGAGACGCAGTTGCCGATAACACACAAGAATCGCCTCAGATTGACCACAAGTCTTAGGGGAATTGCCTTACACTACTAGCAGCAACTAGCATCGGTCACCGGCCCAACCAAGAAGCCATGCAAGCGACGAGAACCAGAGCAATGCCACGCTCGTGGAGGATCCGCAACACACGAAATAACGTCCACTATCACCGCTAGGTCTCAACCGAAAACCTTCCTCGCAGTCCAACAGGGACAGCAAACTGCACGCGGAGACACCTCAACACGTGGAAACAACATCCACTGTTACCACTAGGTCTCACTTAGACCTTCCTCGTGGTCCGACAAGGACACCGGATGCACGCAGAGCCACCAAACTAGGATTTACACGCTCCACAATGTGGCACACCGCGACGGAAACACAAAATACCTCTGAGGTCAAGCCAGAGCCGGATACATCCCAACATCGACGAACCACGTGTTTGAGTACTAGGAAGCCAAAAGGTCTCACCGTCACCGAACAATCGACAGAGACTCCGCCATCGGCTTCCAGACTCACCAACACCACGCACGACGGAGAATCACGAGAATTTGGCAGCACACCCGCCACACGCACACAGGGTTAGCGCAGGTACCAGCATGCCAACCACCGCAAAAACACCACCACAACCTGCAACCGAAACACCACAGAGGTCGAGGACAACACGCCGACCTCAGGGGGACCCAGACGAAGTAGGGTACCACCACCAAATACGCTCGCTCCCAAAGCGAGAGGGAAAACCTGGACATAGGCCACGACCAAAACCTAGCGTACCACCGATAGGGCTACCTAGACAAGGCAAAGCAGCCACCCCACAGTGGTAACGGTACGACACACGGCATAGGCTAGCACAAAGTGTCCCAGAGGCGGAAAGCTCATGCTGCTAACACCGAGCGAAGTCGTGAGACGACACAAAATCTCACTAACAGGCAGCCGCCCACATATGGTGCTAACACCAACGTCGGGAGCCACCCAAGGTACAACGCAATGCACCTAGGCTCCAGATGACACGAAACCAAAACACTCGAGCACGAGCACACGGTGCTAAAAGTGCAACACAGGTGCACCAGCGGCTGAAACGACACCATGGGCTAACAGGAAGGACTCTTCACCAGAGACCTGCCAAAGCCACACGCAAGGAACCACAAGCCTGAAAAGGGCACAACAGGCCACGCCGGCCCCAGCCCTTGAGGCACAAAAACACGAACATCGAAAAATGCTCAAGGGGCAGACAACACATCTGCACCAACGGCCCGAGACGATACAGGGCCTTCACCAAAGGGGACTCTCCACCAGAGAACCACAACAAAAGCACATAGAAAGCCGATAACTACTTCAAGAGCGTGACAACCACGTCCGCTCCAAGAAGCCACACAAAACACGGAGCATCGACTCTACCGCATAGGGAGCAAAAGCCACAGCGACTCCCTAGCGTGCAAGAGCAAGAAGCACCCACCTCTATCACGACCGATAGAGAGGCCAAAGACCCAAAACAATGACATGAAAAGCCTCCAAGGCACAAGCCGAGGCACAATCGAGCACGCATCGGAGGAACGCTCGCACGAGCAAGCCAAGCAAAAAGACCAGTGCACAGTAGAGCAACACTCATGCCTGCAGCCCAATAGGAAAATGGGACTAACCTCGCACTAACCAACAGGGACCCAGTCCCCAAATTGTTCAGGCAGGCAGCAAGAAACAATCAACGATGACGCCGAACAGGTCCACCGACCCACTGTGCCACAGAAAATGACAGCACGAGGGGAGCAACCAGCTCAACCCAAAAACAACTCAAGGGAAGATGACTCCACTAAAAAGTCGCAATGATGCGCACCCTGGCAACACAACACCACAGTGGAGAAGCATCGCCACCCCGAGCAACCCACGAAAGTAGAGGAAGGAGACACACACAACGGTCTCTTCCACGCTCGAGAGGGAAACCACAACACTAAGAGTTAGCGGAAGTACACAATACGTTATCTAAAAGGGGGGGGGTTGATAGATTACGGCAATTTTAACATTGATGGCTTCTTTCGATTCTACAGCGATCTTAATGAAATTTGATTCAATCATTAAAGTGTGAGACCGCTTGAGTTGATTTAATGAGAGCAAAATCAAAACGTGCGTATGAACACCGTGCCTCCAATCATTCTATCGCAAACCCGCAACAAACCACAAACACATGATTTTAAGGTGGTTCGAGTACACAATCGTGTATCCTACATCCCGTCCACACACACAACGCAAAACGACTGCTTAGTCAAGTTCAAACACTACACTCAACCACACACACGTTGTCTGATGACCCACGATCAGAACCACCACAATACGTGAATCAAGCACAAGGGATGCTCGAAACACACCCAACAACACACACACGATGGATGGAAATTATGAATGGAGAAATTGGAATTAGGGACAAATCCGGTTGGAATTCTTCTCGTGGATCGTCCAACGCTCTTAAACTTCGATTGGATGTAATTTATCGATGTAGAAGTTGAATTGATGACGATCCGGCTCAGCTCGCGATAGATGGTGATTCCACGTCGATCTATCGCAAAGTTGAAGCAAAGCAGCAATTTGGGGCTTTAAGGTTGGTCCCTGGAGGCTCTTGGATGGAGCCTACTCTCTGCGATTTGGCTCCAAAACGATGCTTATAGTGTAGTTAAAGTGGGGGTCGTGACTAACCACCACACACGTTGTCTGATGAACCACGATCAGAACAACCAAAATACGTGAATCAAGCACAAGGGATGCTCGAAACAAAACACAACACACACACGATGGAATGGAAATTATGAAATGGAGAAGAATTGGGAATTAGGGAACAAATCCGGTTGGAATTCTTCTCGTGGATCGTCCAAACGCTCTTCAACTTCGATTGGATGTAGATTGATCGATGTAGAAGGTTGAATTGATGACGATCCGGCTTCAGCTCCGCATAGATGGTGATTCCACGTCGATCTGGGCGGAAAGTTGAAGCAGAGCAGCAATTTGGGGCTTTTTCTCTTGGTCCCTTGGAGGCTCTTGGATGGGAGGCTGCTCTCTCTCTGCGAATTGGCTCCAAAAGGATGCTTATATAGTGTTAGGTAAAGGTGGGGGTCGTGGAGGAAGGAAACA
Organism: Colocasia esculenta; assembly: GCA_014218235.1. Lineage (NCBI taxonomy): Eukaryota > Viridiplantae > Streptophyta > Magnoliopsida > Alismatales > Araceae > Colocasia > Colocasia esculenta. The sequence goes on from JACBKR010004937.1 coordinate 3,520, forward strand.
CCCAAGTGGGGCCGGATTTGGAAACCCAAAATCTGAAGTTTCCGTCGGCTGTCGACAGGTGCACTTGCATCTGTCGACAGGCAGACTCAGGCTGAGAACTGGGTTTCAGGAAAATGAGTTTCTGAGTGTATCTGTCGACAGGCAGTTTGCATCTGTCGACAGATGCACTCAGGAATTGAAAACCTGAGCTCTGTCCTGGGTTGTCTGTGTGTATCTGTCGACAGGTACATTGCATCTGTCGACAGATACACTCAGAGATGCAAACCTGAGTTCTGTCTTGGAATGACTGTATGATCTGTCGACAGGTAGAGTTCATCTGTCGACAGATACACCTCTTTGACAGATTTTTGTGCTTTTTGCTCATCTCTTCAATGCCTCTTCAAAGTTCCATCTTTCATGCTTGTACACCTACATGCAAATACATTGTTAGTGATGTACATTGTATGATTTAGCAATGTTTAACTCAATCACTTTCATGGTGTTTTTCATGTTAGTTAACACATCAATTTTGCATTAAATCAATGTTCAAGGATGTTAATGTGATCATCAAAACATGATATATATATGAAAACCAACAATCTCCCCCTTTTTGATGATGACAAAACATTCAATTGATGCATATATTGATGTTCTCCCCTTTTTGACAACATGCAAAAGGTCAAGTCATGCACATTTAGAGACAAATAAACATGAACTGAGTTTTCATTGATTGATCATTGAAATTTCACAGTACATTTGATAATCATTACATGACTCAATAAAAGAAGGGAAATAACATGAACAAGCAAAAGATGATAAGACAAGTGAGACTAATTCCCATCTAAGACTCTTAGTGACCTCTAATGACCCTGAGACCCTCTATTCATCGTCATGTCCAGCAGAGGAGGGTGACGGGATCCATCTCTCTCGGAGTAGAGGTGTCAAGACGGTCATCTAAAGTGTTGAGGCGAGCGTCCACTTGATCAAATCTTGACGTCATCCGAGCAAATCCTGAAATCATTTCTTGATGGATTTGTGCCAAGTAATCATGAACGGATTGTTGTGGAGGCACAGGTACATCATCAAACTCTTGAGCTTGGTCAGGCATTTGCTCATCTTGAGGGTCTTCATCACTGCCTCATTTGCTTCATCATCTTCATTGTCTTCTTCACCGTTGACACTTCAGCTCCTTGTGGTTCCTTTCCCTTGAGAGTCCTTGTGACGACGCCGTCTACAATTTTGTAGCCCATGCGGTTGGCGGCGGTGAGGTCAAAGGCACTTCGGGATTTTAGTGAGATGAGCTCACTTGGAGGGATAGGAATGCCAAGGAAATAAGAAGAGAAGTGATGGGGCAAGCATATGGCATTGATCTTTTGGTGTTAGAGAAACACCGACGGATGAGGCTTATCATGAGTTCAGGGATTGATTTCTTGACACTTGAGGAAAAAGATGAATAGGATTTATGGACCTCGGTGACTAACTCTCGACTTCCATCCTTCGGGACGATCAAGGTAGTGAAGATGTTGATGGATCATCCGGATTAAAGGAGGAAAAGAGTTGGCGTTGAGACGAGCAATCTCCTTGGTAGTGTCATAGGGTTCCAATGTCAGAAGCTCATAGTACTCAGAAGCAGAGGGAGTGTAGTTGAAGATTTCAACTCCTGAGTTTGGGATTTCAAGGGCTGTGGAGATAATTGGCGGTGAGGCGAAAACGAGTGCCTCTCACCGAAGAGTAGAGATCTCCCTGGCGGAAAGCCCTAGGTTATCGTAGAACTCGGAGACGGCAGTGGGAGAGTATTGGAGGTGGGAGTATAAGAAGGATGTCCACCCTTGAGTGTCAAAATAGGTAGGAGTGAGGGGAACATCGGTGCTAAGGACTCGAAGTCCACATACCGGATTGGACAATCTTCTTGAAGGTGCCGTTGGGTCGGATAAGACGGAGACCTTGAGGAACGATGAGTTCCGGCAACCGATCCTCACGATGCTTGCTGCGGCGTTCAGAAGGAGCCCTGGAGCTTTCTCCGGCGTCCGTCGGAGCGCGACGACGGCGAGCGAGAAGCTTCGATTGGGTGCCATCGCAGGAGGAAGGATGAGAATGGTGTGAAGGCAGAGTGGAAGGATCCCAGAGAGGAGCAGGATCGTCGGAGACGGAGCCCTGAAGGGGGAAAGATATGGGATTTGGAGAGGAGGAGGAGGGAACAAGAGAGGAGGGTGAGAATGGGTCGTGGTGGCCTTAGAATGGGTTTAGAGGGTTTTAAAAAGAAGGCCCCACAAAAAGGAGGTGAACCGGCGCGAGGGTTTTTTAAAAAAAAAACGGATCTGGGCCGTCGTCTGTCGACAGATGCAAGTCTATCTGTCGACAGATAACTCCTTTTTGGTGAAAACTTGATTTTTGACAAAATTTTCAAAGGACAAGTGTTCATTTGTTGTTTTAAGGCAAAATGGGTGTATGTGCAAGACAAAATTCATATCCATTAAGATGAAGACATGACACAAATCTAAATGATTTTGAATTAAAAATGATAAGTTCTTTAATTAGATCATGAGGAACACATTCACAAAAACCAGTGAAATTAAATAACTCTTTTGATTAATGCCGTTGAAGAGAAACATGCATTTAAATAGAGATGATGAGTCAGATGACAATTGAATTAAATGGCCACAAGAACGTCTTACCGAAGAAACACATTGGACTTGACACAAAATTTTTCGGAGGCTTCACTCTATTTCTGGTATGATTTTAGAATCTTTAACAAACGAAGATGGAAAGAGTGGCAATGAGGAGCACTTTCACTTTTTCATGTGAAGGTAGACATTTGTGATGCCAATACCCCCAGTTACTCAATGTGAGTGTCCATCAAGCCATTGTATAGAGATAATGAAACAACCTTTTGACGCGAAGACCGACATTGTGATGCCCATGTCCCCGTTACTTAGTCATTTTCATCATTGCTCTACCTCCATCCCAAAAGAAATATAACTTTGATTGAACCGAAGAAATAGGTAGCTTTTCTCCCTTTTTTTTTTATTATTATTTTTTTTGCTTTTTGTCAAGTACATGAGATTTCTTTAGGCAAGTTGTAATGTAGAACATTAGATTCAAGAGCTTTCTGATTTTTCAAATCATTTTAGATTCATGTTTAACGACAAGGGAGTTATTCAAAAAAGATGTTTAAAAATCATTTGGTTTGCTCATTGTGTTCAAAATGATCTAAAAAGACCTTAATCAGGTTATGCATCAAAAAGACATTTAGACTTGTTCATGACTTGACATGAAGTGGATATGAAGGATTATATTGCACACAATAAACCAAGGTTTACCTTTAAATCAAGTAAGGAACACTTTCTTGAAAATATGAAGAAGGAATTGAAAATAAGAAGAATGTGTGTATCTGTCGACAGAAGGAATCTGTCTGTCGACAGATTCACACAGACTGAAGAATTGAAGTTTCTGCCAGAACAAGACTGATGTATCTGTCGACAGAGGAATGTGTCTGTCGACAGATATAACAAAGTGAATTTTTCTGGTATTCAGATTGATTGCACATTGAGTTCAAGGAAGTGAGAATTCAACAAGTACATGTAGGAAGAGTTTCCTCAGAAAATACTCAACAATCCTTAACTTACTCCCCCATAGTGTGTGCATGTGTTGACACAACATCTAAGCAAGGATTCACACAAGCATTTGATACAAAACAAACATGATCATTTAAAGAAAGTAAACACAAGCACATGATCACAGAAAAACATTGTTTCATGGAGTTAACATGATAAAATGTAAGGAAACTAAAAATCCTATGTGAAGTACAGGACCTTTATATGTAATGGGACTATGGATACTTGGCGGAGAATATTTCCTCACGCATGATGATAGTTTCCAAACAAGCCGAACTTGTTCTTCCACAGTTCACCATTTGATATACCACATAGTCATTCACACATAAAGAGCATGTACTCCCATATGGATAGTTAGTTTCATTGCATTTACACAAACCCAATTCTCTTCTTAAGGATGTGAATCTATCTTCAGACAAGGGTTTGGTGAAATATCAGCCAATTGTTTTTCTGTGGGAATGAAAATGAGTTCCAAGGTTTTATTGGCAACTTCATCTCTCAAGAAATGATGACGGATTTCTATGTGTTTAGTCCGTGAGTGTTGGACAGGGTTTTTTGAAAGATTGATAGCACTTGTGTTGTCACATAGGATAGGTGTGCATCCATTTGAACATTATAGTCAGCTAACTGACTTTTGATCCACAACACTTGAGCTGCACAACTTCCTGCAGCGACATATTCTGCCTCTGCAGTGGAGAGTGCAACCGAGTGTTGTTTCTTGGATGCCCACGAAACCATGCAACCGCCAAGGAATTGGCAATATCCACTAGTGCTTTTTCTATCGATTTTACATCCAGCATAGTCAGCATCAGAATATGAAATCAAATCAAAGCTACTGCCTGCTGGGTACCAAAAACCCAATTGCATGTTCCGGAGAGATATCGGAAAATTCTCTTGACTGCAATTAAATGGCTTTCCTTTGGACTAGATTGATATCTAGCACAAAGGCAAACACTAAATTGAATATCCGGTCTACTTGCAGTAAGATAAAGGAGTGAGCCAATCATACCTCGGAAGTGCTTTGCATCTACCGGTTTACCTTTCTCATCATTTTCCAATTTGATGCTTGTGCTCATTGGGGTGGAGGCCGGTTTAGCTTGCTCAAATTGAAATCGTTTGAGAAGCTCTTTGACATACTTTTCTTGATTTTGAAGAATCCGTCTTTATGTTGTTTCACCTGCAAACCAAGAAAGAATTGAAGCTCCCCCATTAGACTCATCTCAAATTCACTGTGCATGTGTTTAGAAAATTCTTCACACAGTGAAGGGTTAGTAGAACCAAATATGATATCGTCCACATAAACTTGAACAACAATTATGTGATTGCGAACTTTCTTAGTGAAGAGTGTTTGGTCTACTTTACCTCTTGTAGTTCTTGCTTACCAGAAATTGCTTAGTCTATCATACCAAGCTCGAGGTGCCTGTTTCAAACCATAAAGAGCTTTGTGCAATTTATACACATGGTTAGGCATTTCAGAATTTCAAACCTGGTGGTTGAGAGCATAGACTTCTTCTTTGATATAGCCATTTAAGAAAGCAGTTTTAACATCCATTTGATAGAGTTTAACTTATGGGAGCATGCATATGCCAATAGAATTCTGACTGCTTCTAACCTGGCTACAGGAGCAAAGGACTCTTCAAAGTCTACACCAAATTCTTGACTATATCCTTTTGCTACGAGTCTTGCTTTATTTCTGATCACTTTTCCTTCTTCATTAAGTTTATTCCTAAACACCCATCTAGTTCCTATGATAGAGATTTCGGGGTTTTAGGAACTAAACTCCATACATTATTTCTTTGAAATTGACCAAGTTCCTCATGCATAGCATCAATCCATGAGTTGTCTTTTAAGGCTTCTTCAACATTTTTGGGTTCCACTTGAAGACAAAAGCAAAAAGATCATGTTCAATTATTTTTCTTACTTGAGACCTCGTTTGAACAGAATCATTTAAACTACCTATCACATCATCAAGTGGGTGATCTTTGGAATACCTCACATTTGTGATTGTTGAAGGGCCGGGAGTATCTTGTCCTTGAGGAATTTGATCTTTGAATGTTGTTCTTCAGGAGGATCACTTTCTGGTGGATTCTCTTCAAGTGTTTCATCTTGTTTTCTGAATGCTATTTCATCATCTTCATCGTAGTCCCTGAAGATATCCACCTTTGGTCTTGGAGTCTACTTCAGATTTGTCTTTTGCTTTGATTTGTAGATCCTTAAGCGATGTTCCTCATCCTCTTCTTCAATCCTGTTAACATTCAATCTGTTAGATTGGCATAAGTCTCATCAAAAATGTGGAGTTTCTTCCACAGTTCGTGTTTTATTGTTAAACACCCTATATGCCCTAGAGTGTTCTGAGTAGCCTAGAAAACACCTTGATCACTTTTGGCTTCAATTTATCTAAATCAGATTTATCATTGTTGTGAAATATACCTTTGAGCCAAAAACTCGGAAGTACCCAAGGTTGGGTTTCTTACCTTTCAATAACTGGGGGGGTTTTCTTTATCACAGGTCTTACCATGGCTCTGTTTAGAATGTAGCACGAAGTGTTCACTGCTTCTGCCCAAACCTTTTGAGAGTTGGCCTTCAACCAGAAGATGTGCGAGCCATTTCCATTTCCAGTCTTTTTTCCTGGTCCTAAGTTTTATTCCTTCATTGAGCCACATCAATGAATTGACATTTTCTTTCTTTCCCAAGTTCCTTGGCTAGTCCAGTGCAAAACTTTGATTCATTGCAAGATTGTCATGTGAGTCCATAGAGACAGATGTGTCTCCAAATTTGGTTGGTGCCTGCAAAAATCAAAAAGTGCATTGTTATCAAATTCTCCCCCTGATCGGTGCGTATGAAATTATTTTACATTCACATTGCCATGCTCAATCTTGTTAAAGATTACTTCGGATTGAAGATTGTGAGTGTTTCACTTTTGTGTGCCAGCTATGAATTTTTGACCCCATGTGATACCTAGAGAAATCATACTAGACAAATTGACAAACAAACGACGTTTGCCCATTGAGAACTTAAAGTTCTAGTTGGTCCAAACAAGTCCATGTATGCAACAGTTCAATGGTTTAGATGTGCTTACCGGCTGTTAGATTTCTTCGATCCGGGTTTTTTTCCCTGTGCACATGCATACACAAAAACTTTCGTGTTTGCTAAAAGAGATGTCAGGAAGGCCCACTTACCAATTGTGAGCTTCATGATCTTGTTCAGCCACACGTTGTAGCTCGCATGGCCAAGCCTACGATGCCACAGGTCAATTCATCCTGTCTATTTGCAACACAAACACAAGTGTCATTTTCTGGATCAGTCTAAATCAACTAATAATTGTTTCACAGTAAATTGTTTTTTGATGTTTTTTCCAGAAACATTTACACTTCCTTTTTCTTTAACATCACAATTGACACTTTGATTAAAAGATGAATTCAAAAAATGACGTTGTGACCTCTATCACATAAATTGACTTATGCTAAGGCAAATTGTGATTAAGGCCATCAACCAACAGTACATTTTCAATTGAACTTGGAGGAACACTTACCAACTTACCTGTGCCAATGATTTCTTTGTGTGTTACCAAAAAAATGAAATTGCTTGTCCTCCGTCTTTCTCCCACTAGAAACAAAATTTACCTTTGTCGCCGTCATGTGCTCGAACAGCCGCTATCCAAGTACCATTTGTTTTGATGTTGGGCTGCTAGGCTTCCTGCATATGTGGATCAGACAAGAGGTTTTGGTACCCAAATTACTTTGGGTCCCAAAATTTCATTCATGCAACAAAGTAATGATGCTTAGGAATCCAACTGTTTGAATTTTTGTTTCTTTGGATTGTTCCCAACATTGTTTTTCATCATGGACCAATCTTTTTACACACATTGCATGAAGGATTTTCTTTTCAATTTCTGTTGCTTGATAGACTGTTTATTCATTGAACCTGTTCTTGTCTGTCGACAGGCACCATTGTATCTGTCGACAGGTTGGCTTTTTCTTCTCTGTTTGTTGGGAGCATTTTGTTTGAGTGGCATTGGCTTGGTCTTGAGACTTTCTTGAATTATGCTTTGTGGGAGCATGCTTGCTTGTGTTTGGGCTAGGATCAACAAAGGAGGTGATCAATGATTCTCCTCTTTTCTTTTGTTTTACAGGTTGATATCCTAACCCATGCTTGGTTACATGTATTTTGGTGCCCAAAACCGCATCTAGATTTTGCTTCCCTTTTACAATTTCATTAAGTCCTCAGATTTTTCTTTCAACTCCTTTCAGTTTGTTCCAACTTTTTTCTTTGTTTCCGATTGTTCTTCTTGAAGGAATTCAATAGAATGGCTTAAACCGTCTTTTTCTTTTTGTGTTTCTTGCAATTTCATTTTCAAGCAATCCATTTCTTCATTATGAGTCTTTTCATCAACTTTCATCATTTCTAATTCTTTTGTCAGGAATGCAATTCGTTCATCATTGTTCCTATCATGCACAAGGAGTTGCATTTCTTTTTTAATGCTCTATTCTCAATTTATATTCACGAAATTTTTCAACAAAGTAGTGTATGCTTCCTCCCATTCACTTGTAGTGAAATCATTAAATGAGAATTTACCTCGCTGGAGTCATCACTCCTGGCCATCAAGCATTTCACTTCTTCATCATCGATGTTTCTTGTGCATCTTCATCCTCATCTTCATCACTCCAGGTGGCCAACATTGCTTTGGCCTTTTTGGAGGTGAATTTGTCTTTCTTCAGCTTCTTCTTCTTGAGTTCCGGGCATTCTCCTCTCATATGCCCCTGTTCTTACATTCATACAAAAATGTCAGATTTTTTTTTGCTCATATTTCTGTGAAAAAATTTTCTTAGGAAGGGTTTGGAATTACCTGTGTCTCTCTCCCTTGAACTTCAAAAATTTCTGAATTGTCTAGTGAGCATTGCCATTTCACCATCATCACTCTCACTAGATGTTTCTTGCTCATCACTATTTTGTTGAATAGATTTCTTGGAGCTTGTTGATGTTTTATTGGATGCTTTTAGAGCAATTGACTTCTAGGATTTTCTCTAATTCTTTTCTTTTGATGTTGATTTCATATGTCATTAGAGAGCCATTAATTCATCCAATTTCATTTTGGAAAGGTCTTTGGAATCCTCAATGACAGTGGCCTTAGTATTCCAAGATGAAGTAAGAGATCGAAGGATCTTTCTCACGACACTCCTTTCAGAGTATTCTCTTAAGACCTTTTAGCCCGTTAACTATTAGCATGAATCTTGCAAACATGTCTGATATGGTTTCATCAGTTTTCATCTTGAACATTTCATATTCAGACACTAACATACTAACTTTAGTTTCCCTTACCTCGGACGTACCTCGTAGATAAGTTCAAGCTTGTCCCACATCTCTTTTGCTGTTGAGCATGTGGAGACTCTTGAGAACTCCTTTGGATGCACCGCACATTGCATCATGTTTAGTGCACTCCAGTTGAGAGTTCCCTTGGCTATTTGGTCTTTCGTCCAGGTGTCTTCGTCCTCGGGCAAATACATATGGTCCTTTGCTGACTATCTTCCACAGCTCGTAGTTTTGAGCTCCAAAATACCTGCATACGATTTTTCCAATAGGAATAGTCAGTGCCATCAAAATAGGGTGGCCTGGTTACTGAATGTCCCTCGGTCCATATACCCTTTGCTAGAATCCATAAGATCGAAAATCTCCTGATCGCTAGATCAAATTACGAAAAGCTGTAAATCGGAGAAACCCCGCTCTGATACCAATTGAAGAGTTATGCGGAAGTACACCATACGGTAATCTAAAAGGGGGGGGGGGGGGTTGAATAGATTACGGCAATTTTAAACTATTGATGGCTTCTTTTCGATGCTACAGCGATCTTAATGAAATTTGATTCAATTCAATTAAGTGTGAGACCGCTTGAGTTGATTTAAGTGAGAGCAGAAAATCAAACGTGCGTATGAACACCGTGCCTACCAATCATCTATCGCAAAACGCGAACAACCACAGAACACGATGATTTAAGGTGGTTCGGAGTACACAACTCGTGTATCCTACATCCACCGTCCACACCACACACGCAGAAACGACTGCTTATGAGCAAGTTCAACAACACTACACTCAACCACACACACGTTTCTGATGAACCACGATCAGAACAACCACAATACGTGAATCAAGCACAAGGGATGCTCGAAACAACAACCACACACACACACGAGGAATGGAAATTATGAAATGGAGAATTGGGAATTAGGGAACAAAATCGGTTGGAATTCTTCTCGTGGATCGTCCAAACGCTCTTCAAACTTCGATTGGATGTAGATTGATCGATGTAGAAGGTTGAATTGATGACGATCCGTCTTCAGCTCCGCATAGATGGTGATTCCACGTCGATCTGGGCGGAAAGTTGAAGCAGAGCACAATTTGGGGCTTTTCCTCTTGGTCCCTTGGAGGCTCTTGGATGGGAGGCTGCTCTCTGCGAATTTGGCTCCAAAGGATGCTTATATAGTTTAGGTAAAGGTGGGGGTCGTGGAGGAAGGAAACACCCAAGTGGGGCCGGATTTGGAAACCCAAAATCTGAAGTTTCCGTCGGCTGTCGACAGGTGCACTTGCATCTGTCGACAGGCAGACTCAGGCTGAGAACTGGGTTTCAGGAAAATGAGTTTCTGAGTGTATCTGTCGACAGGCAGTTTGCATCTGTCGACAGATGCACTCAGGAATTGAAAACCTGAGCTCTGTCCCTGGGTTGTCTGTGTGTATCTGTCGACAGGTACATTGCATCTGTCGACAGATACACTCAGAGATGCAAACCTGAGTTCTGTCTTGGAATAACTGTATGAATCTGTCGACAGGTAGAGTTCATCTGTCGACAGATACACCTCTTTGACAGATTTTTGTGCTTTTTGCTCATCTCTTCAATGCCTCTTCAAGTTCCATCTTTCATGCTTGTACACCTACATGCAAATACATTGTTAGTGATGTACATTGTATGATTTAGGCAATGTTTAACTCAATCACTTTCATGGTGTTTTTCATGTTATTTAACACATCAATTTTGCAAAATCAATGTTCAAGGATTTAATGTGATCATCAAAAACATGATATATGATATATGGAAAACCCAACAAACACAAGACTGACGCTTCCACAAGAAGCACAGCCCGCCAAACACCCACTACACTCACCAGACCACCATCTGGGAGAGCATGCAGGTGTGAGAAATGAAGCAAAAACATCCAAGCCACTGGGACACGCATTCCCACCAACATAATTGATAAACTTGGAAACGAACAACGAACAAGCTGGCCAACGCAACAGCCAGACGCACGGCTAAGCGCACAATGTCTTGACCAAAAATGCCCAGGCAGATTGTAACGCAGACAGTCCAACCGGAAACAACAGCAGCTCATCTCCACAGAGAGAGAGAGAGAGAGAGCAGCGACAATCAAAACAACACGAAGCAACTTTGGGAGAACCTCCACCGAAAGTGCCAAGAGCCATCCTGGGAGAATCTCGCCAGAACACAGCCCAACCAAACGACACACTTCGAACCACAGGGGCAAGACAACGGTGGCCCAAAACAAACATAGAGCACCTATGGGAAGAACTCCACCAGAAGCGACAAAGGGCAATCTTGGAACAACCTTCACCAAAATGCACAACCCAACGACCAAACAACACAGACCATCAGAGAGAGCACTACAGCAAGCAGAACTGCAGAAGCAATGCAAGCAGTCCTGGGAGAACCTCCACCAGAACCACCAAGGCACCGTTCTGAGAAAACTCACCAAAACGCACTAGCCAAACCAACCGCACACCTCAGACTCTGAGGTAGCACGGCAACAGTAGAAACGAGGGCAAAACATCTGTGAGAGAAACCCTCACTAGGACAACAGCAAAAGGTTCTGGGAAACCTCACCAGAACACAGGGCAACCAAGTGTAATCACAGGGTTGTGCGCCCCTCTGAGACACAAAAGAGCATGCGATATATATAGAATGAAGGAATGTGATCGCCACCAAGATGATTGCATAAAATACTCCTAAAGCATGGGCTAATCAACTTGGAAAAGGAAAGAGAAGGCCACTTACCTGTTAACGCGCGTCGCCGATGTGCAACGCGATAACAACCTTGTCGCGACCGCCTGATCAGACGCGATATGGATGTCGCGACCGGGTCCCTCGATGCCTTCTCAACAGTGCGAGAGATGGATGGCAGACCTCCTTCCTCCTCTTCAGCCGGCCAAAGAGGAAGAGCTTCCTCGCTTGTTCTTTGTTCCAAGTACCTGCCAAGTCATGAAAAATGAAAGGGGAACCCAATTAGACATTCAAACAGTGTAGCATCCATCATATATGAAAGAGCATGTAGAGAGCATGGTGAGTGCGTACCGGGTGGTTTTGGAAACCCCTTTTGGGTATAGGAAAACTAGGAGGGAATATGCATGGGGAGAAATCATGGAAGAGGAGAGGGAGGAACCCTAACTAGCATGTATGCATGTGCAAAACGTGGAAAAGAAACTAAAAATCAAAACTAAACAAATACTGCCCCGTTTGATGTGATTCCAGTTGGAGGTCGGAGAGGAGGATGTCGTGAACAACTTTCATGAAGACATCTTGAAGAGATTTGGCCTGGTATGGGCTGTGGAAGAGACGATAATCCCGCATGTGCAGATCTCGATATGAGAGAGAAAGTGAAGAATAATCTGCTGTAACTTTTCGCACAAGCCACCAATCAACGTGATTCCACTTCGAGGTTGAAGAGGGCTCTGTGAGGAGCAACTTTGATGAAGAAACCTCGAAGAGATCTGGCCTGGTTCGATCTCCACAAGCCGTGCAAGTCCTGCTGGTCCTGGAGGCGATATGAGAGAGAAAGAGGAGAGAGAAGGAATGAAAACGGGAAGAACAGCTCCCCCTCTGTCTTGGGGACGATGGGACCTCGTGAGCAGAGCCTCCAGGGACCTCCCCTCGTAGTGGTAGCCTTCCTCTCTCCCTTAGAGAGTCTTAGGATATGTTTTAGATAGAGATAGAGTCCAATCCCGAGTTAGAGAAAGAGTCCAAGTTGTGGGGGTGTTCTAGAGTCTATCTAGAGTTTGGATGGGCTTGGGGGCTCCCTAGGGATGAGGATAGAAGGTTTGGGTCGTAATCCAACTCATAGGGACTTTAGATAGGCTCTAGGATGGAAGGAGAGGCCGAAAATCACGTAAAAACGTGTTTACGTGCATGGCGCTGTCGCGTCGGATCGTGGGGCCGCGTTCAGGTCGCGTCCATGCAGCAGGTCGCGACTATAAGATAGTCTGCGTAGGTCCCACGAAAATGGCCATAACTCTCTCCACAGATATCAGATTGATGCGCTGTTTGTTGCGTTGGATTCTAGACTCGGAGGGCTACAAAATGATAGTATGGAATGCCAAATTTGGATTAGAAATGAGGATGTTATGAGCTCTCAAAGTGAAGGCATGTTTAGAAGATTGGGCAGATTGCACAGTTTTGATATTTCAAGTGGTGTTTGGCCATGGGCTTGAGAATGGGCTTGACATTGAGGGTGAATGGGCACATGATGGGCCAGAGAAGGACTCCAAAGTGATGACCAATTTGGGACATTAATGATATGGACAAGAAATGTGCTCAACTTATAGGCCAAAAACGGGTGTCTACACCAAGCGATGCACCTCGGCCCAGAGGGCAATGCAACAACAACCAGAAATGAGCACAACATAGTTCTGGGGAAACCTCACTTCCGCCAGAACCAATAGAGAAAGACTTCGAGAGCACCTCACCAGAGCTCACAACAAGTCAGCACAAGGCCGACAACAACCACAGGCAAGTGTCGCAGCGCTCAACCAGCGATGCAACATGGCACACATAACATCTGCTTAGCTCGAGCAACAATGCCGACCAAGTAGAGAACGGCGCACAACATCGTACAGACAAGAGACCACACACATAACAACCACAACACACACCCCAACAACAAGGGGCAGCCAACAAGGCAGAGACGCCTTCCACCGGTTCCACAGACAACAACTCTGCACCGGTGAAGGCCACACCACACGCGGGCTCTCTCAGCCTTCACGACGCACACACGCTCAATGCGCCAAAGACGACCAGAAGCACTGCACCTGGACTTGCCTGCAAGCGTCCTCCACACAAGGAAGACCACTGCCAGCGAGTCCAGCGCCAACCGCACCACTACGGCACGAACACGCCGAGTGACCACACTCACCACGCACGCGGCACAGCAACCACTGCAACCTGCAGCACGCGCACGAACCTTGCAGGGAAGCCACGCACCTGCAAAACAATTGAAAGCACAAGCCTAACACTAGTCGGACGGTGTCAGCAGCACACTAGTACCTTTCTTTGGGACAGCTATAGTTATTAAATCTTTACAAATCTTAGTAGACTCCTCGCTCTGATACCACTGTAATGACCCGACCTCTCGGACCCTCGCCAGGGGCCCCGAAGGTCGCGCTGCCACCCACAGATCCGAAGACCCGAAAGGGTTATAAGGAAATAGTCTAGTGAGATATGTACTGAATTCGATAACTATAACAATCTGTACAATATACAAAAGTCTATACAACGCATCCCAAGCAAAAGCACAGGTACAAGAAGAAAGGTGCAGTCCTTAAAAGGCATACTCCGAGAACTTGCAAAACACAACTCTCAGCTCACTCGGCTATAAGAGCTCACAACGCTCGCTCTCACTGCTGCTGACAACACATGGAGCCACAGTCGCCTGTAGACGCGAGATTTGGCCCATCTCCCCGTAGTTCATGGCCCAATAAGACTTATTTGACCATTTGTTGACTTGCCTCGGATCCCATGTAGACGGCATCATCGATTGCCGCTGACTGCATGTTGGCGGCAAGCCCCCTGGACGTCAACATACATTAGCGTCCACCTATGTGGACGTCTGTATGGGGTTGGCGGTGATATCATTGGACGTCAACCTGGTTTACTTGGTCTGCGCAACTAACCTGAGAATCCAGCCCACTTGCGCCATTCTCTCGGCCATGCAACGCATGTAGCCATTCCCAACGGGCATATGGGCCACCTTGGCACCCCATTGACCCAGTAAAAATCCTACTTGTCCTCTCCTCATTGGTTGGAGCTTTATATATGGATTGCCACTTGTACAAGTGTGTTTCTTCACACTTGAGCATCCAAATCTTCTGAACTCTGACCCTACTGTCTATTTAACCCCCCCCCCCCCTTGGCCTTCTAAGTGAGGGGAGAGGCTAGACGTCCACATGCTGTTGCCTTGAAAGAAGAGAGAGAAAAGTGCACTCATCCTTTGATCCTTCCTCTTCCTCTCCTTCTCATCATTTGGGACATCTAGGAGGCTTCATCCTGAGCTGGAGGAGCCCACCAGGGAGTCAGCAACGCCACATCAACGAGGATCACCCCCCTCCTCTTTCTCTCTTTCCCTTCCTTTTCTCTTTAGTGTTGCATGTTAAACATACACTTTCACACACCCTAAGCACATAGGGCACCTTCCTACACACCTATAAAGGGTTTTCCCAACCAAAAACGGAGGGAAGAAGGGTGGTCATAACACTTGGCCACCCCTCTTCTCAGTCCGCAACCGGTATGGGACTCTCCTTTTGGGCCTTTCTCTTTTCGTTTTGAACATTCACTGCACTTCTTAATAGAGTCTTCTTTCTGTGGCAGGAATAGTTATACGAGACCGTGGAGCTCTCCTTTTTTGGCCGGCTGAAGAAGGAGAAGTTGAGGCCCCATCTCCGTCCGCTACGTGAGGCAGCATCATCAACGTGGTCACAACACTTCCTTGGGCACAGGTAAGGCCCTGGCGATCACAACATCTCCCTTTCTCTTGTTGTTTTCCTCTCCGGTCAACTCAGTCAAACGGGGAGTCAACGAAGTCAATCAACAACCCTCCATCGCCTACGAGGGAGCAGCGACGTTCGTGAACCACCGGAGGATCCCACAGTCCGAGAGGAGCACGGTAAACGAAGCATCCACAGCTCTTTTCTGGCGATCACGGTGGGACCAGCACTGCTGTTGCGGTCTCAGTCTGCATCCAGGTAACGACAAGATATATTGTCGTTTACCCAGGTAAGCGTCCAGCGTTCCTATCGTTCATTTCTTGTAGACGTCCATATAGGTTGTTGTTTATCACGTTCTCGCATCTGTCGATCATGCCGTCAACCTACTTCTGATGAACGCGTCCATTAGCTTGCCGTTTACTTCACAGAACCTGTTTTCTGTCTGTTTTGATTTGTTTTTCTTTCTTGTCTGCTTCCTGTGTGTTCCTAACGATCTTCAGTCTTGAGGGGTCATTCTTCTTCCCTATTCTAGCCTCCCCACACATTTTAGGATAGCCCCTCCTTGGTTTACAACCTTTTACTCAGGGATTCCCTCTCGAGTAATCGGGCTAGTTCCAAGGAGAACTCTATAAGTCCCTAAATTCCGTGGATTCCCTCACGGTACGGGGCAGGAGGACCTTTCACCTTCCTATTTAGTCCGCCTATTCACCCGGGTTTATGTAAGGTTTGAGAGAATCGGCCTTTTCAAGGTTAATTGATTAACACATAACTTCAATATCTAAAATTCTTGGGGACGTTGTTTGATCACATTGTTCGGTAGGAATCCACTTTTCTTCCAAAAAAATAGTGTAATTAACTCAACTTAACCATTCTAAAATCAGTAGGTTGTGTGCTAATGGACTCTTGGTTGAACTCTTTGAATATGACTGACAATCCGGCCTTTGAATACGAGGACAATGTCCATGAATTTATTGGAATGGTTGACACTAACAATCAACCTGAAGAGTCTATTCAGTCCTCCTCCTCTCAAGCTGACAATGAGGGGAGTGTAAGTCTAAGGGTCAATCCCACGTATGCTCAAGATACTCAGCAAGACCCCGAATTCTCCAAGCTCCTCTCCCGCTATTCGCCCGAGGACATCATTTCTATGCTATCTAAGCATACTGTTCGGGCAGCGGCCTCTCCTTCCCCTCCATCCCCTTCTCCTTTCCATGCTTCTTCATCTAGGCCATCTCCTAGGCCCGTCACTCCTTCACGGGTTCCCATCTCCCCCGTCCCCATTTCCACTCCGAATCCTCCCACTCCTTTACCTACTCCTTTCCCAACTCCTCCTTTCTCCTATCCACCCAATGTTCAGCCCACACCCCCCGCTCAATCTGAATCCATTTCTCGGTCGGAGATGGTGGGTCTTATTCGGAAGCTCTTGGCTGAATCTATGTCTCTTTCTAAGCCTCATTCCTTTCAGAACTACTGCAAGCTCCCCAACGCCTACTTTCCCCCAGGTTTCAAGGCCCCGAAATACCACAAGTATGACGGGACCTTCGACCCTCAATATCACCTCGCTGGCTTTACCATGGATTCCCATCGGTGGCTGTACGACCGGGTCCTCTTAGTTCACCTCTTCCAACAATCGTTAGAGGGGGAAGCTTTGAGGTGGTTCCCTCCTTACCCGCATCGGATCTTATTAATTTCGACATAGTCTCCGAACACTTCATCTCCCATTTCTCCTACATGACCACTCAAGTCCCTACACTTTTCGACTTGGTGGCAGAGAAGATGAGGCCGGACGAAGACTTTGTTACTTTTGCCAACCATTGGAGATCCATGGCTTCGAGAGCCGATGTAACTCTTATCCTTTCATGTGATTGGCTGATAATTTGCAAATAATTAATTTTCTTGACGTGGCGTATCATAGCGTCGCGTTACTGTGTCGCGACGCCAGAGGCCGCCGCTATAGCCCATGCATATTCATGCACATGGGCATACTGTCACGATGCCTAGGGCCGTCACGTTAGCAAGTCGTGGCCCTACGATACGCCGCGACAACAGCTATGCTTGTTAGCCTCCGCAATCACCTTCTATTTATCTGCCCAAGGCTTTATCTTTATCTCCAGTAATATCTCAACCCCTTGGGCGAGGTTTAGGGCTAGGGGACTCTTTAGAAGGCCTATAGGACTCTCCCACAAGAATTTTAATGGGATTTATCTCTTATTTGAATTATTATCA
>JACBKR010004938.1:0-21024 GCA_014218235.1 Colocasia esculenta
AGGCTCTCCCTCTTCAAATGGGGGGATGGGGGCCTTTTATAGGGGAAGGCCCCCCCCTTACATGCGTGGGAGTGGGGGCTCCCTTTAACCGATGGGATTCCCATCGGTTAGAGGGTTAAAACCCCTCAACCGATGGGAGTCCCATCGGTTAGAGGGAAAATTCCCTTTAACCGATGGGAGTACCATCGGTTAGAGGTTAAAACCCCTCAACCGATGGTAGTCCCATCGGTTAAGGGAAAACCCCCTTAACCGATGGTATACCATTGGTTGGGGGTTTTCTCTTTTTTTTTTAAAGGGAATTCCCCTTAACCGATGGTGGTTCCATCGGTTAGAGGGGAATTTCCCCTCAACCGATGGAACTCCCATCGTTTAAAGGGGAATCCCCTTAACCGATGGCAGTCCATCGGTTTAGGGATTCTAAAGGGAGACCTCTTAACCGATGGGACTCCCATCGGTTAGAGGGGAATTCCCCTCTAACCGATGGTAGTACCATCGGTTGGGGGAGAGACCCCCTTAACCGATGTAGCCCCATCGTTTAAGGGGAAAAACCCCTAACTGATGGTGCTCCATCGGTTAAGGAGGGGGAATTTCTGGGAATGGGGAATAGGCAAAAAAAAAAAAAATATGTGTCCACATCGGGCCAGCAGAAGGCCTTGTGATTGATGTCGCCCCGATCCCGTCTGTCGCTGCTGCGGCTGGAGACAAAAGTTCCGGGGACGACGACAAGCCTCTGACGAAGTGCTGCGCCGAAGACTCCCCGAGGTGCCTCGTGGCGGCGCTGGAGGCGACGCTTCGTCGTGTCGAAATGTCGCCAAGGAGCTGCCCCCTAGCCCGACTGCCTCTTACCTTGAACGCCTAGCAAGGTTCAGGACCTTCCCGCCGAAAGGACTCCGGAGGTGCAAACAGAAGAATACCATCCCGAGAACCAAGATGATGACGTGGCGAGCGACATCAATCTGGAGGCTCTTATGGACGGGATATCCACATCGTTGGGCGTTCTGAGGCTCTGGCTGCTCGGTCCCGGAAGCAGAGATACCTATACGAAGCGCAGTCGGCTTTCTGCAAGGAACTCACGGCGAGGCACAAGGCTCGCGAGGCGGATTTGAAGGAGGAGGTGAAGAACCTCAAGATGCCCTTCAACCTCGGAGCTGAATGTCGCCGTGGCCCGGGCCGAGAAGGAAGCTCTGGCCAAGGTGTCTCATGCCGGGGTCCGTGCCGTGACGGATTACAAAACCGGATCTGATTATAAGGAGGAATTGGAGCAGTATGGGGCCCGCTGCTACAGAGTAGGTCTCAACGCTGGGAGAGAGTTCGGAGAGAGCTTATCCTGGGTTGAGCGCGCCCGAGAAGCTTTCGAGGCCGTTGTTCGGGAGTGCAAGCGTCGGACCAATGATGCCCGCTTGGATGATGTGCGGTTCGCGCAATTCCAATCTGGGTGAATGCCTTCTTCAGATGAAGGTGCCGGCCCCTCCGAACAGGCTCCTTAGCTTTCTCCTGTTCCATGTCCTTTCTATACTTTCTTTTTGTAACCGCGGCCAAGAAGGCCTTAAAAAAAAACTTTTGTGAATGAAATCTTCTTTCATGAGATTGTCTTATAACTTCACTTTCTCTATCTTCCCCTTTTTGTTGGCTTTTCCTGCTCGGATCGGAGTCCGTTAGCTTCATAAGCGTTGCATGTAAGACGCAGATCGTTGGGAACCGTAAAGAAGATTCCGATCAGGTGTATATGCCAAATGCTTATGAAATAACAGGAACAGGGAGGAGAGAGGTAGGATGCTGAAAGAAGGCTTTTATAAATAATAAGCCTTAAGATTAGAGACATGCCAAGTCCTGGTATGCTTCGCCACTAGGGGTAGTTAGCTTATATGAGCCTTTTCCGAGGACATGGGTGACCTGATAAGGTCCTTCCCATTTGATGGCAAGTTTGCGACTGCTCTTCGGGGATCCGAAGCCGAACAGCGGCGCAAAACCAAATCTCCCACGTTGAACCGCCTTTGCCGAACTCCGCGCATTATAGTACTGTGCGAGTCGTTGCTGATAAGAAACGAGGCGAATGCTGGCGTCGCTTTGTCGTTCGCCCAGCATGTCCAAGTTTTCTCGAAGAGCACGTTATTGGCGGCTTCGTCGAAGTGGGTTGTTCGGATGGTTGGAAGGGCTACTTCCAGAGGTACAACTGCTTCCGAGCCGTAGGCTAAGTGGAAAGGTGTTTCCCCTGTAGCTACCCGAGCAGTCGTTCGGTGACACCAAAGGACGTTGGGAGCTCGTCGATCCCGATCCACCTGCAGCCTCCACTCTCGTGCGAATCCCGTGCAGCAGTGTTCGGTTGGCGTTTTCGACCAAACCGTTAGCCTGGGATGAGCCACGGAGGTGAAGTGGTTGTAATCCCGAGCTCGGCACTTCTGCTTGAAGAAGGTGCTGTCGAACTGCTTCCCGTTGTCAGAGGTGATCACCCTTGGGACGCCAAACCTGCAGAGAAGGTTCTTCCATACGAACTTCCATGCGGCTTGTTCGGTGATTGTGGCACAGGTTCGGCCTCGATCCACTTGGTGAAGTAATCGATGGCCACGAACAGAAATTTCTTCCGCCCTTGGGCCTCTGGGAAGGGACCCAAGATATCAATGCCCCATCTGGCGAAAGGGCGCGGCTCGAACAGGCTGTGAAGCTGTTCGGCAGGCTGCTTGATGAGTTCTCCGAACTTTTGGCATTCTGGACATTTCTGACAAAGGACATGCAATCCTTCTGAAGAGAAGGCCACCAGAACCCTGCTCGGATGATGCTGCGCGCTAGCGTTCTGCCCCCCAGGTGGCTTCCGCACAGCCCCTCGTGAACTTCTTCTGTGGCCGCAAGGGCCTCCTCAGGTTGAGGCAACGCAGAAGAGGTCTTGCAAGGGACCGTCGGTACAGCTTGCCTTCTACGAGGGTGAAATGCTGAGAGCGCATTCTGACTTTCCGAGCTTCGCCCTGTTCGGGCGGAAGCTCACCCCGGAGAAGTACGCCAAGAGAGGGTCCACCCAACTCGGGTTGGTGGGCCCGTTTCTATGGCGGCTACATCAACCTCCGTGCTCGGTAAGGCGAGCTCTTCAATAAAACGGAGCGGGAAGGGGCGATGTCACCTGAAGATGCCATTTGGCCAGTGCATCAGCTCGCGCATTCTGCTCCCGTGGAACATGTATAACTTCGAAGTATACGAGGCCCTCTGTCTGGCTCTTGACCTGTTGGAGGTATTGAGCCATGCGGGTTCCCTCGCTCCGAACTGTCCGCTCACCTGGCTGGCAACCAGTTGGAGTCACTAAAGACTCTAAGCCGAATGGCTCCAAGGTGCCTAGCCATGCGAATACCGGACAGCAAAGCTTCGTACTCGGCCACGTTGTTGGAGGCCGAAAGCGGAAACGGAGGGCGTATTGGAACTCTAACCCCTCCGGGGAGGTGAGGACCAACCCGCTCCACTCCCTGTGACACAAGAGGATCCGTCGACGTAGAGCTCCCATGGGGGTTCGTCTGCCAACGGTGGATCCTGCTCGGCCGGAAGGGTACATTCCGCCACGAAGTCTGCTAGCGCCTGCGCTTTGACCGCCGTCCTCGGTCGAAAGCTGATGTCGAACTCACCAAGCTCTATCGCCCACTTAACCAACCTGCCGGAAGCCTCGGGCCGCTGAAGGATGGATTTCAGCGGCTGATCGGTTAGAACTGTAACGGAATGGGCCTGAAAATAGGCCTAAGCTTCCGAGCAGCCGTGACGAGAGCAAGGGCGATTTTTTCTGCTCTGGGGTACCTCCTTTCAGCTTCTTGGAGGACCCTGCTGATGTAGTATACTGGATGCTGCGCCGCTCCCACTTCTCTGATCAAGACTGCACTGATGGAGTGTTCGGTGACCGAAAGGTACACGAACAGAGTTCTCCGAGCACAGGCTTTGAGAGAACAGGAGGGCTGCCAAATATGCCTTCAGCTCGGTGAAGGCAGCCTCACATTCTTCAGTCCACCGTACTTGCCCCCCTTGCTTCGAGGCGCTTTTAGGGCCTCGGAGCAACTTGAAGAAGTTAAAACTTCTTTCCGCTGCTCGGGACATGAACCGGTTCAGTGCCGCAAGACGTCCTGTCAGACGTTGGACGTCGCGCACTGTCTTTGGACTGCTCATCTCAAGCACGGCTTGGATTTTTCTCCGGGTTTGCCTCTATTCCTCTGTTTGACACGAGGAAGCCGAGGAACTTGCCCGACCGGACACCAAACGCGCACTTGGCAGGATTGAGCTTCATATTGTACTTTCGCAGAGTTGCGAAAGTTTCCTGGAGGTCGGAAATGTGGTCAATGCTCGGAAGCGTTTTGACCAGCATGTCATCCACATAGACTTCCATGTTGCGCCCGATCTGCTGCTCGAACATCTTGTTGACCACCCGCTGGTAAGTGCACCCGCGTTCTTTAGACCGAAAGGCATTCTGGTAAAACAGTATAGGCCTAGGTCTGTGACGAACGTCGTGGCGTCTTGATCCGGGGGATGCATACTGATTGGTGGTAACCAGAGTAGGCATCCAGAAAGTTGAGAAGCTCGTATCCGAAGTAGCATCCACCAGCTGGTCAATGCGCGGCAGAGGGAAATTGTCCTTGGGCGTTGCTTTATTGAGATCTTTGTAATCCACGCACACACGCCATTTACCACTGGCCTTGCGTACGAGGACCACGTTGGAGATCCATCTGGGATATTGGGCTTCTCGGAGGAGCCCAACAGTTCGCTCTTGACTACGTGATCCTGAATCACGGTCTGCCGTTCACGGTTCACAGGTCGCCTCCTTTGCTGACTGGTGGGATCCGTGGATCCAGGCGGAGGCGATGGACCATTACCTCCGGGGATGCCCGAAGCTCATCATCAGACCAGGCGAACACGTCCAAATTGGCCAGCAGGAAACGTGTAGCGCTGCTGCTCGGCCTCGTTTAGCAAGGCGCCAATGTATAGGACGTGTTCGGGGTCTTCATCTACCTGGATGGGGATTAAATCTTCAGCAGGCGTTCCTCGGCTGGTAGAAGGTTGATCGGTCGCTGGAGGGCTGGATCAGCGAGTGGTTGCTTGTCCCTTAAGGAGAGGACATAGCAACGGCGAGACTCGCGCTGACACCCGAGCACTTCGCCGACTCCACTCGGAGTAGGAAACTTCATCTTCTGATGGAGTGACGAAGGTACGCTTTGATGCGCCCGATCAGACCCCTGCCAGGATGGCGTTGTATCCAGGCATGTTGTTGATGACCAAGAAGTCAACGACCTTGGTCACAACCCTTGGAGCCGTCCCTAAGGTGATTGGGAGGCGAACCCTTCCCATGGGCTGGACCGAAACTCCCGAAACCGAACAAAGGCAAGTTTACAGGGGTGAGTTGGTCGGTTCCCAGGCCCATGAGGACAAAACAGTCGTAAGCCAAGACATCGGGGGCGCTTCATTATCCACCAGAATCCGGCGCACATTACAGTGGTTGATGGTGGCCGAAATGACCAACGCATCAGTGTGTGGGGTCGTAACCCCTACAAGATCTTCGTCCGAGAAGGTTATAGCCTCCTCGGGCTGTGCGCGTGCAGGACTGGCGGGATATGAAGCCGGCCGAGGTGCAGAGGGCCTATCTACGACATGCACTCGTCTTGCGTAGTCGCGTCGGCTTCGAGTGCTTTCGCCACCCGCGCCGAAGCCTCCCGCGATCACGTTGATCTCCTGCCCATTGGGTTCATTGTTGATCGGCTGCTCGGGAGTACGCTCTCGGCGTCTGGGGCGTTCTTCATTCCGGCGCACGAACCGCCCAAGATAGCCGCGCTTGATAAGGTCTTCGATTTCGTCCTTAAGCTGGCGGCACTCGGAGGTGTCGTGGCCGTGGTCGCGATGAAAGCGACAGTACTTGTTCTGATCGCGCTTCCGGGGGTCGGAGCACATCCTTTGTGGCCACCGAACAAATGCTTCGTTCCTGATCTCTGCCAGGATCTGTTCGGGTGCCACGGTGAGGGGGGTGTAGTCGGTGAAGGGGCGCGGACGACGCGGAGAATCACCATTGCGTCGTCCCTTCTTCCGATCTCGGTCGGAACCGTTGTCGGAAGGCCGCTTCTTATCCGAGAGCTCCCCCTGCTCGGCCCTGCTCGCTGCCAGGCTTTCCTCGCAAGCCGCGTGGCGCTGTGCGATGGAGAGCAGTTCGGCGAGGGTAGCGGGCTGCTGGACGCCGAGGGTCCTCTGCAAAAAGCCGTCGCGGGTGCCCTGGATAAGGGCACTGGTTGCCAGAGGGACGTCCAGGCGCGAGATGCGAAGCGCCTCTGTTCGGAACCTCTTCACAAAGTCCCAGAGTGCCTCGCCTTTCTTCTGGCGCACGGCCAGGAGAGAAGCCGCCGTTCGCGGCTGCGACCTTCCGCCAAGGAAGTTGTCCCGGAAGGACTTCTTTAGTTGGCGGAAGGAGGTGATGGATCCCGCCGGGAGGGTTTCAAACCAGGCCCTGGCGGTCTCCTTGAGAGTTGCAGGGAGGCCCTGCACTTGGCCGCATCTGATGCTCCATGGAACACCATGTGCGACTCGAAGCCGTGGATGTGGTCGGCCGGGTCGGTAGTGCCGTCGTAGGGTGCGATGGTGGGCAGAGGGAGCTTGGAGGAGACCTGAGCTTCAGGATCTCCCTGCTGAAAGGGGAGCGGAAGTCCAAGTCATCCTCCGCCGGAGCTTTCCCCTCAGCGCGCTGAACCATCGCGTCCATACGGCGCTCAAGGTCAACCACACGCCTTAAGCGTCTGGCGAGCTCTTGCTCGGAGTTGGCAGGGCCCCCTCGTCCGGACGCGTGGGAGTTGCCCCCCACGACCGATCGTGGCGGACGGGGGGAGGCGACAGAGCGACGGGGCGAACGCCCGCGGCGCTCCGGTGCCCGCTCTTCCGACGAAGCTCAGTGGGAACAGCGCGGCGAATTAGCCTGCTGCTCTTGAGGCGCCGGGGGGGCGGGAGAGCGTCGATGCGACGATTCCGCCTGCCGCTCGCACTGCAGGAAACCGCCGGGGCCGCCGCTCCTGCCAGCTGAACCTGCAGGGCGAGGCAGACGCCTGTCAACTGCTGCATCGCCCCGAAGTTCGCTACTTCAAGGGCAGTTGCAGGTGCGGCGGCCGCTGGTGCAGGGACGTCGTGATTAGCGCCGCCAGGGGCGATAGCGACGTCAACAGGAGGGGATCGCCGGCGAGAGTCCCCTCGCGACTGACGGGACCTCGTCGCCCGGCTCCCTACATTCTGGTATGAGGATCGTCCGCGAGCCATGGCTGCGTCGCTTCCCACAGACGGCGCCAAATGTGTGGTGTAATCCTGTTTGGGCCTGAGCCAAACGCCTCCACTGGAAAGATGGGGAAGACGATCGCCGGTGTGGACGAGAGCCTGCAAGACCAGAAATGGATCAGGGGGCCCGGTGAAGACCGGGGAAACCCTCCGATGCCTAAGTCAGTGGAGAGCTTGCAAGGCAGGGGGTTTGGAATGTGGAAGCGTGTTCGCGTGAGAGAGAACGTACCTTGCATGGTACTGTACCTGTGCTTTTATAGGCGTTGGTGCCAAGGCCAACGTGCGTAACGTTGGTAGATCGTGTCTGAAAAGGCGCCTTGATGGGCGCGCATAACGGGAGGAGTTATGCGCTCAGGTGCCCGTTGGGATGTCAGGCAGTTAGTGCCTCTTGATAATGGAGCGCGTGGCCTGGGGCGGTTCTAACCGCGGCGCAAGCCAGAGAACCTGCTCGGCACCCTCTGGACATACCTTCCGAGCAGGTGACCCACATGGGAGCCCGAACGTGCTATTCGGTGATATCCAGGGTTATACCGCGCATCAGGATTGACGCTCCTGTTCGGAAGCCGCCCGCTGGTGAGCTCGGCAACGCTTCGCTTGGAATGACTGGCGCGTGGGCCCCCTTGCACCCGATCCGCACGGAGACGTGGGACCGTACGGGGAGGTCGCGTTACAAAGAGAAGGCACTGATGGGCCTTGACGCATTTGGGCTTAGGTGGCAGGAAATAGCCACCACAGATGTATATAACAAGTACTTAAATGATTTCAAGTAAATAAAGTATGAGTTCCCATCCTAATCCTGATTTGACATATATATATTATATATATATATAATATATTATATCTAATACATGATATAACATATTTTGATGAAATATACTAGTTTTATGCAACTAGTTTAATGCAACTGTTTAGGTGATATTTATAGATATATTCATATTTTTATATCATCATCATCAGAGCCTTATCCCATTATTTGGGGTCCGCTACCTGAATTCTTTTCCGCCAAAATTTCTATCAAGTGCTATAGTCGTGTTTAAACTCAAGAAGTCCAAGTCTTTCTTAATACATCGCACCATCTCATTTTAGACATTCTCCTAGCTCTTTTACTGCTAAGATATTTTTTAATACATATAATAATATATTGCTGTTGGACCCCAAAATTGGCCATTGGGGCCATTAAATATATATATACATATAAAGAAAATGAAAGACAGGAGGAGGGGGGAAAAAAACCCTCCAGGTAGATCTTTCCCTTCTCTCTCTCTATACCCCTCAGGTAAGGAGTTCCCCTACCCAGAGGGACCCTCCCTCCGGGTAGATCTCTCTCTTCTCTCTCTCTATGCCCCCTTCGGGCAAACCCCTATAAATACCCTCTCTGAGCAACGGAGAAAAGGGTCGGAACTTTGAAGAGGGATTGGTCCCCCTATTGCCCAGTCGGCCAATGACTCCCCCTAGGGGACCCTCAAAGGCGTGAAGTGTTCGTGCTCGACATAAAGTGCTCGTGCGCAACAAGCCAGCGTCGTCTCCGACTGTGAAACTCCTGTGTATATCCCCTCCCATGTCGAGCTGGACTCCATGGGGGATGAAATATAAATGTTTATAAAATGTCAATGTCGATCTGGACTCCATAGAGATAAAAATGTCAATGCTCATGTGCAAACCTCCATGTCGAGCTAGACTCCATAAGGATGAAATGTTTATATATTCATATATGCGTACCTCCATGGGGAGGAGACTCTGTCCAAACGGAGATTCTGCCCGAGGTGCAATCATATGTTCGTATAATATTCATGGGCAAACGTCCATGTCGAGTTGGACTCCATGACGATGAAATGTTTAAATGTTCATATGTGCGTACCTCCATAGGAAGACTCTGCCCAAGCGAAGATTCTACTCAAGGCACGATCATATGTTCTTCATATGTTCATGTGCAAACCTCCATGTTGAGCTGGACTCCATGGGGATCAAATGATGTGCGTACCTCCATGGGGAGACACTGCCTAAGCAGAAACTCTGCCCAAGCCACGTTCATGTGTATATCTCTCCATGTGAAAACCATGTGGACTTTACCACATGTGTTTATGGAGATCCCTCTTATAGTCATCAAACAATTACAACGGGTATAAATGAAACCCTCATTTATCAAGTGCTACTAGTTCTCCATCGACCAAAGATCTCTTCAAACAATGAAGAAGAAGAAGAAGATGCTGGAGGGTTCTTGGAGAGCTCCAGAAAAGCTGAAGACCCTTCAAAGGGTTGCAAGGGCTCTTCGTCTGATATATGTTACAGAACGTCCCTTCAAAAAGGTAGAAAGTATAGAAAAGTCCTCCAAAAGGACATAAATTATAAAGAAGTCCTGGAACAGGCTCAATACATTGTCGTCTAATCTTCTTCAAAAGACAACATTGGCCAAGTCTCGAGTCGCCATATCTCTGGTAAGCCCTTAGTATGCCACTCGATTTTATGTCGTTTGCATGACTCGATGGAGCGGGACTCACGTCACTTCCCTGACATAACGTGTGCTCTCCTGAGTTCGGCTTATAGCTAAAAATCGAGGAATGGCAGAAAAACCCGAGCTCATCAAGAAGCGGCAAAAAAGCCAGTAAAGTCATAAAATGCCAAGAAATGGCAAAGAAGCCCAGAAATGCCTACAAATGGCAGAGAAGCCCAAGCAAGCCAAGAAATGGCAGAAGTATCTGGCAAAGTCAAAGAAAAGACTAAGAAGCCCGGCATATGCTATTTGCGCGGCTCAGTGCGGCGGGACCCATGTCCTTCTATGAAGTGACGTGCGCTCTCCTGAGCACAACCTATAGCTAGCCACTTCAAGTCTTGGATTGTCAAGAAATGGCAAAAACTCCTGAAAGCCAAGGAATGACAGGAAAAGCAAGGAAGGTTATGAAATGGCAGAGAAGCCAAAAAAGCCAAGAAATGGCCGAAACACCCAGAAAGTCGAGAAATGGCAAAAATGATGGGAATGCCAAGAAATGGCGAAGATGCCCAAAAATGATGCCAAATTAAAGGAATACCCATCAAGGGGAAGAAGTGCAAAAATACTCAGAAGAGTAAAACCGGAAAGGGTTAAAAGATATACAAATATCCCGCCTGTGCGGTGGGAATGCCTTTTGCGGAGATCAAGTCAACTCCAAAAGTCTAATTACAAGCAAAAAAGTGATTATCACCATGAAGCAAATCAAATACACATAAAAGCAAATTCAAAAAAATCTGAATGCAATGGAATATAATCTTGAAGACCCGATTATATAATCGGGACCAATTGTAAGGGTCTTGAAAGACCAAGTTGCAATCCAAATTACATATTTCAAACCTCTTTTGGACTTTGTGCTAAAAAGATGAATCTCGGCATTATTATCAAAGGTGTTCAAATTCAATCCGATGTAAATTAACACCGACTCAACACATGAAACCTTGATCGCCTGATCAAATAAAAGCGCAGAAGAAATATCCCAAATATTGGCGCATTCGTCCAATAAATGGATATGTGAATTCCCAGCATCAAGTGGATTTCAAATCTTTTATTTGTATAACAGATTGGCACGCCCACGCACATATAAAAATGCCTCCATGGCCAAAATCCATATTTTCCCCAAAGAAAATGTCCACGTCCAACAATTGGCATGCACGGTGTTCGCCATCAAAGCACCGAAGCTTGCAAACAACAACAATAACAAAATAATGGCGGCTGTCTCCTATGGCTCACTAGGCGTCGTGAGCTATAACACTAAAGGCACCAAGCCACTTGCTCAAGACATCAACGCAACGGTCGCTGGAGGCACCAAGCCAGCAACCGGGGGTATTAAGCCTATTGGCTCCGGAGGCACCAAGCCAACAGCCAAAGGCATTAACCCTACTAGCACAAGAAGCAACAAGCCAGTAGACAAGGGCATCAAGCCTATTGGCATCGAAGACATTAATCCAGTGGCCAGAAGCATCAAGCTTAACGGCGCCAAAAACAACAACCCAACAACTGGGGGCATCATGCCTACGATCGCAGGAAGCAACAAGCCTACTGTCGGGGGCATCAAGCACACGATCATGTAAGGCAATAAGCACACAATCATGTAAGGCAAAAACCCACTACTGGAAGCACCAAGCTCACTACTATAAGGGGCAGTAAGTTCGTCCTCGCTAGGGGCAGCAAGCCTGCTAGCATGAGGAGCAGCAGAAGCGCAAGCACTCCAGCGCGAGGCATCAAGCCCCACATCCCTCAAGGCCGAGTTTACTCAGTTACCACAATTTTAACTGACGTCGTCCTGATGCTGCTAATGGGGGCATTAAAATCACCTCCGAAGATGTTGTTTCTAAAGGGGACAAACCCCACCCAGTTCAAATTCGGGATTACTCTGTTCTGGTAATCTCTACCAAAGTTGATGTTGTCTCCTCACAATGGGGGCAATATAAAAATCACAAAATCAAGAAGCCGTCTACCGCCACCTCCAGAGCCGGTAAATCAATGATGATCGAAAGCTTGCAGTTGCGACTCAACGAAGGCCAACCTGTCACTCCTCGTGATAGGCATATACCCATGATCTCTACTTTGAACCATTTTGCACTTTTGCAATGGCTTCGAGGAAAATAAGAAGACCCTAATTGGGGACCGGCAACAAGCAAAAGACACAGCACCCCGCCAAAGCCAAACAAGTTTGGGTCACCAAAAAGGAAACCCAAATGATCAAAGAAACCCAGGCAAATGCGTCAGGGCAGAGAGAAGAATGGCGCTAAAGGCACCTTCCTTCAACCCGATGAAGTCAAGATCTCCAAAGGACAGAAAAGAAAATGAGTATACAGAAAACCCAATGGTGCTTGTCAAGACCCAGAGTCTATTCGAGTGGCAGAGGCAAACTCTACTCAACAATCCAAGCCTCGCGTATCGATCTTTGACCATTTAACGTTGTTGAACCCAAAAATATCGGGGCTTAAACAAACCCGGGCGACAAATACGCCCTAGGGGAACCGGGAACAAACTCCCGATATCCCCCACGCGGACATCGGGAACAAATGAGCCCGAGTGCTCGCGTCAATCCGGAGTGGCCCGGAAGCGGGGTGCCCGAGAAGTTCGTCGACAGCGAAGAATACGTACTCCGGATGCCAGAAATTCCGTGTCCGGATCAACGTTCGAAGCCGCGCCCGAAGCCGAAGGGTTCGGAGAAGTCAAATGCACGCGCCTCCAGAAAACGGAGACAAACGCACGGAGACGGCGGAGAAGCACAAGCGGCGCACGTGTGCACGTGCACGGCACGGCCGTCAACCAACGAACCACGCACGGGAGGCCCACAGAGCTCTCTCCCGGGAAGAACCGGAGGAAATGGCCAGTAAGGGTGGAGGCCCACCCTATTTATAGGGGGGGCCAGGCGGTGGCACCCCCGCCGGTTAGGCGGGGTGCGCACCCCCGCCGGTTCGGCAGGGGGCGCACCCCCGCCGGGCCGGGCGGGGGCCGCACCCCCGCCGGTTAGGCGGGGTGCGCACCCCCGTCCGGTTCGGCAGGGGGCGCACCCCCGCCGGTTAGGCGGGGTGCGCACCCCCGCCGGTTCAGCGGGGGCCGCACCCCCGCCGGTCCAGCGGGGGGCCGCACCCCCGCCGTTCAGGCGGGGGGGGGCGCACCCCCGCCGGTCCAGCGGGGTGCGCTCCCCGCCAGGCCGGGCGGGGGCCGCACCCCCGGTTCAGGCAGGGGCCGCCCCCCGCCAGTCCAGCGGGGTGTGCACCCTCCGCCGGTTCGAGGGGAAGCACCCCCGCCGGCAGGCCCCAGACTGCGGCCCCTCCGCCAGTCAGCAACACCTCCGCCGGTTCGCGCCGGCCTCGACGCCCGTGCACGCGAACCCCCGCCGGGAGGTTACCCCCGCCGGTATGACCCCCGCAAACCCTATAAATAGGGGGGCATACCCCCATTTGCAAAGACCCCGGCTTCCACCCAAGAACGCTCCCGACATGCCGATTCGGCCTAAACGCGCCATCTCCGGCCCAAGCTTCCGAGTCTGCCCGTGCCCAGAGCGTGATCCGTGCGTGAGCTTAAATAGGCCGCACGTGCTGAAGAGCAATCTTTGGCGCCCGTTGGTGTTCCGTTCTCAGCGTTCGGGCTGCATTGCGCCACGTCCGCAGGAGGACGCCACAGGTTGTCACACGGCTCTCAGTGTTTGCACTTAAGTCCTCCGGTGTCATGAAACGACACACGTCGAGGCATGTGTTAAGTCCTCCGGTGTCATAAAACGACACACGTCGAGGCACATGTATTTAAGTCCTCCGGTGTCATAAAACGACACACGTCGAGGCACATGTGTTTAAGTCCTCCGGTGTCATAAAACGACACACGTCGAGGCACATGTGTTTAAGTCCTCCGGTGTCATAAAACGACACATGTCGAGGCACATGTCTTTAAGTCCTCCGGTGTCATAAAACGACACACGTCGAGGCACATGTGTTTAAGTCCTCCGGTGTCATGAACGACACACGTCGAGGCACATGTGTTTAAGTCCTCCGGTGTGATAAAACGACACACGTCGAGGCACATGTGTTTAAGTCCTCCGGTGTCATAAAACGACACACGTCGAGGCACATGTGTTTAAGTCCTCCGGTGTCATGAAACGACACACGTCGAGGCACATGTGTTTAAGTCCTCCGGTGTCATAAAACGACACACGTCGAGGCACATGTGTTTAAGTCCTCCGGTGTCATAAAACGGCACACGTCGAGGCATGTTACCGGGCGGAGGCACAAACACCCTGTCACGGACATTGATGTATTTCCCATACCGTGTAACGTCCGACGGAGGAACAAACACCCTGTCGTTGACGCTCATGTACACGAAATACTTGTAATCGCCCAGTGGAGGTACAAAACCCCACTAAAAGCACCAATGTAAATGTCATAAATATAAATGACATGAGCATGCTTGAATAAAATTGTGGAAATTTATTTGTCATCTGCCTTTTCTTCTTTAAAGTTCGGCATACGGTCTTTTAATAAACATTACGCATTCGAAGGTATTCGAGTGTTATACTCGATGTAAATGAAACATCGACTTCGGTCGGTGGGGAACGGTCCAGTACACGACCACTCCAATCGCCCTGAACGCGAGCGCACGCGGAAAATAAATGAAATGAAATTCGAGGGTATCAGGGTTCGCACCCAATACTCCTCGTAAAACAAATCTTTGTCTATTTCCCGTAAACAGTCTGGCACGCCCAAAATTCGTCATTTCAAAAAAGAAGTGAGGAATGAAATAAATAAAAAAATAAAATGAAGAAAGAAAATGCGTTCCAACAAACGTGAATCTCAATCTTTATTAGGCTGGAGGCAACTCCTAACGTCGGTGCCCACTCATCAAAAAGACGGCGAGTCGCCTGGGCAACGGGAGATAAACCCAAGCTCAAAATCTTCACATATTACACCTCTGGGAAGACTTTGGCAAACAAGCAGAACAAACTGCGGAAGCCAATCTAAACATTCCTATCGAGGTTGTTATCGCAACACCCAGTAATCCGCTAGAAGGAACCACCAGGCATCCTCAAACGGACAAGCAGAGAAGTCTGATCAAGCTCCTCCTCATGGTGGACCCCAAATATCAGATCGGAGCAACAATATGAAGAATTCAAATTCCTTCTTCGAGTCTTCTAAGCAATGCCAAATGATGCTAAGCACGAAGCCATGCAGCATCAGTATATGGAGATGAACCACCCTCTCTACTATAGCGAGGAATGGCCAACTCCACAAGACAAATCTTCGGCTAATCCAAACAAAAGAAGGGTATTAAACCAAGCGGAGCTCAGGACAAATTCCCATGCAAAATCAAGAGAATTAAGATAAAAGAAATCAAAACCCCAATTCAAGTCTGGACCAGAGCCAAAAAAAAAAAGTCAAGGCCCACGAGCAAAACTAAAGGTGGATCTCAACAACAAAAGATAAATTCAATTTTGAGCAAAAATAGAAAAGCCAAGCTCAGGGTTAAAGCCAAGAAAATAAATCTCGATAGAAAAGGAGCAAATCAAATCCCGAGCCAAGCCACGAAGGCAACACTCGAGGGGCAAAGTGTCAAAGTAAATTTAGGCAAAACCAAAAAGGTAAAACCTAAGACAAAGGTGTCGAGCTTAACCATCAAGATAGGGTCTCTCAAGCTTTAGGCAAATCAGAAAGCAAGCAGGCAAAAAGCCAGCAATACATTCAACTTCTCAAAATTTTGGCCTTTATACGGTCAAATTCCAACAATTATTCTCTGAAATAATCAAGCAAGCAATCAATGCTACATTTCGACTACAAAAAAAGAAAAAAGATTAGCTAGGTCATTGGGACCTTGAAGGAAAGCTTTCAATTTAAGCCTCCCAAGTGGAAAGTTTCACACAACACACTTCTGGGGGCATCCCCTGACCACCTGGCACGTATAAAGGCAACAATATTTAAAGGTTCTCTAGTCGTGGTTGTCACAGCTCAAGATATCAAAATAAAGGCTTCTTTATGAGGGCAAGTGTTAGCAAAAGCCAACTATGTTCCTATAACCGGGGGCTAGGCTGCCGCCAAGGTAGAAAACCTGTTGCGGCTATATCCAAGTTTGACAAAACTCAAATATGTGGCTCGATGGAAGCCAGTAAATCTTGTCATGGGACTATCATGTCCCTATTGTGCAATCACATCAGGATGCTCCGCCAATTACGTTCAGTTAAGGCGGAAATAAAAGAAGTCAGTGCCTAAAATCTCAAGTGCATCGGCGGAAATCCAAAGAATTAAAGTTCAAGCAAAAGGGACAGCCCTATCATGCCTGCACCAAGTGAAGGCGAAAAATGAAGAAAGATGGCATCAAAGTCCCTCCAGAAAAAAGGCGTTGATACCACTTGATGCGGCACAGCGGCGGAGAGAGGAGGCCAGCGAGCAGAGGGAGAAAGAGGAGGGCGGTGGACAGAGGAGGAACCGGGTTGGGGATCCACCCCTGGGGAATCCACCCCGCTGGAAGAAGACCACAATGGCGGCTGCCCAAGCAATCTTCAAATGTTCATTAACCACTAAAACAGGAGATTACACAATATTAATAGTGATGGAACCCTAATGGTCCTCACAAACACCCAAAGACCAAAATAACCCCAAGTAAAAATAGGTCCAAAATCGGACCCGAAAATACATGAAAAATAAAAAGAGCTCAAATGGGCCTCAAATGGGCCTTATTACAACTCTAATAGCTCAAACTCATAAAAGGACTAAACTAGTGGCCGATGGCCAATCGCCAAGCCAAATAGAAGCTGTCATCGCTGCCCGTCGCCTCCGCCTGCGGTAGACCTGTACTCTGTCGGCCCGGTCCAGAGCTCGAGTGTCCCCACCAATACCCCCCGCCTGAGAAGAACTCGACCCCGTCGAGTAAGGGTCCTGACGGCTCTGGTGACGCTCCAAAAGGTCAGGGTCAATCTGCTGTAGCTCCGAGCGGGTGATCCACGCATCATCAGTGGAAGGTCGACCCTTCCAGCGAACCAGGTAGCGTTGACAGTCTCCGCTCTAAGTGGTGACTACCTGCTCATCAAGTATTTGGTCAATCTGCTCACGCCGTGTAGGAGTCAAGGCTGGAGGTGGACACTCTGGGTGGGATCGCTCACAAGGGGAGGTGAAGGCTCGAATGGATCACTGGGAATCACTGCGGGATCTCTATAAGCTACCAGATCTGAAACATTAAAAGTGGAACTCATACCATGATCGGGTGGTAGATCAATGACGTAAGCGTTGGATCCAATTCGTTTTAGAACTTTAAAGGGTCCGCTCCCCGAGATTGTAGTTTCTTCACGGTCCCTGAGGGAAAACGTTCAGGTCTGACCTGATCATAACGTAATCACCCTCATGGAAATCGTGGAAACGACGATGTAAATTTGCTGCTGCTCGATAATTTTCATTACTGATCTCAATGTGGTGACGAATACTATCGTGCAGACCTCTAATGTGCTCAGCTAACGACTGTGCAGACTCAGAAACTCGGACCTGGTGAGACATGGGAACAAGATCGACCGGACTCCTAGGCCTATACCCTGTGACTATCTCGAAAGGACTCATGCCAGTGGACTGTTGACCGAGTTGTTGTAGGCAAATTCAGCTTGAGGTAAGATTAGATCCCAATTCCGAGCATTCTCACCAACTAGGCAACGTAACAAGTCCCCTAGACTCCTGTTAACACTTCCGTTTGGCCATCTGTCTGGGGTGGTAGGCGGTAGAAAATTTGAGCTTAGTGCCCAAGAGGTGCCACAGGGTCTTCCAAAAATAGCTAACAAATCGCACATCCCTGTCCGACACGATGGATTTGGGAAGCCCGCGGAGGCGCACGACCTCAGAGAGGAAAAGACAGGCCACTTTAGAAGCATCGGAGGTCTTGGCACAGGGAATGAATGGGCCATTTTGGAGAACCTGTCCACCACCACCATGACGGAGTCATGCCGACGGACCGTGCGTGGCAATCCCAAGACAAAATCCATACTCACGTCCTGCCACGGGCGGTCGGGCACAGGTAGAGGAGTATAAAGACCGGTGTTCTGCTTTCGTTGCTTGGCCAAGCACATGTGCGACATTGGGCCACAATTCGGGCCACATCACGTTTTAAACTAGGCAATAGAACCGGTACTCCACTAGCTCAATGGTCTTATTGCGACCGAAGTGTCCAGCCAAACCTCCAGCATGCACTTCCCAAACAAGAAAATCGCGCACAGAGGTACGGGGAATGCAAAGCTTATGTTCCCGAAAAAGATACCCGTCCTGAAGGACGAAGTCATTATATAACTGGGAGGGGCCAGATTGGAGGGAAGAGGGATGGGACCGAAATCCGGGCAGCTAGGGTATATCATCTGTAATCTCTCAAATCTCGTGACTTCCGAAGAGACGACTACCAGCAAAGAGGCGCGACGACTCAGCGCATCAGCCACTCGATTCTCCACCCCGGCCTTATGTTTGAGGACAATGTGTAGGCCTGAAGATACTCCACAACGACTATGCCGTGGGTTAAGTTTCTTTTGGGCGTGGAGAAATCGCAGAGCCTCGTGGTCCGAAAACAGCACGAACTCGTGAGGAAGAAGGTAGTGCCTCCAGTACCTCAGGGCCTGGACTACCGCATAGAATTCTTTGTCGTAGGTAGAATACTTTAATTTGGCATCGCTTAACTTCTCACTGAAGAAAGCGACGGGGTGACTCTCCTGGCTCAGTACCCCACCTATGCCAACACCAGAGGCATCACAAGCTACCTCAAACACCTTAGAAAAATCCGGCAATCTAAGCACAGGTGCTTGGGTCATAAGCTCCTTAAGATCGCGAAAGGCGGAAGCAGCTGCCTTAGTCCAGGCAAAGGTTCCCTTTCGCATGCAGTCAGTAATGGGAGCCGTGATGGTGCTGAACCCTCTAATAAATCGACAGTAGAAGGTGGCAAGACTGTGGAAACTACGAACTTCATGAAGGTTCTGCGGTTCTGGCCACTCCACAATCGCCTTGACCTTATCCGGGTCAGCAGAAACACCCATACCAGAGACAATAAACCCCAAGAAAGTAACCTGAGAAGTCACGAAAGCGCACTTCTTGAGGTTCCATAAAGGCTCTCACGGCGCAAGGTAGCGCAAACCTGCCTCAAGTGATCCAGATGGTCAATCCTCGTGCGGCTAAATAAGGATGTCATCAAAATATACGAGAGGGAACACCCCGATGAATGGACGCACACCTGATTCATAAGTCGCATAAGGTGCTCGGGGCGTTGGAGAGACCAATGGCATGACCAACCACTCATAGAGTCCGTCCTTCGTTTTGAAGGCGGTCTTCCACTCATCACCAGGCCGAATCCTCACCTGGTGGTAACCACTCCTTAGATCGATCTTGGAAAATAGAGTGGCTCCCGCCATCATATCCAACATGTCATCCAGGCGGGGAATGGGAAACCGATACCTCACTGTAATGCGATTGATTGCACGGCTATCCACGCACATTCTCCAAGTCCCATCTTTTTTTGGAGCCAATAGTGCGGGAACGGCGCAAGGACTCATACTCTCTCTCACACGACCCTGCCTCAGGTACTCTTCCACTTGCCTCTGCAATTCAGCATGCTCAGTGGGGTTCATGCGATAATGGGGAAGGTTGGGCAAAGAAGAGCCCGGGATCAGATCGATGGCGTGCTGGATGTCACATCGGAGGTAGACCTTCAGGAAGATCACTAGGGAAGACATCCGAGAACTCCTGGAGGAGACTGGCAACATCCTCAGGCTGCTCACTAGGGTGTCTTCGACACCTTCATCATCAACTTCCCTAACATCAGAGCATATATGACGTCATAATCAAAGAGCTCATGCTCGAACTCTCGGGCGGTGATAACTGTAACGTCATAGAGGACGGAGTGCTCGTCTTAGGGGCACGAGCAGAAGTGGGCTTCCCGGCATGGGGTGCCAAGGCACTAGTAGTAGTGCTCGGCTGAGAGGAGCTCGGGTCGCCAGAAGGGGCAGCCACCTGAGGGGCGGCTGCAACAGAAGGGGAGGTGGGCTGAGGGCTCCAGAGAGGGAACAGTACGAGGGCGAGAGGGATGAATCGTGATACGGTGACCGCCATGCTCAAAGACAATGTATTGGACCGCCCATAAAGAGCCGCATCCATATCAAAAATCCATGGCCGGCTGTTGGAACAAAAAAAAAGCAAATATGAATGTGATGCATGTGTTGGATGCTTGTTAAGGGAAGCATCAATACTCCCTTATATAGTGGTCCGACAAGTTAAGTAGGTGACATTCACCTGTGGGCAACTACTCAGTTAGCTAGCCTGTGAAAAGAAGATGGCTACTTAACCGGGAGTTGGCAAATACGGTAAAATGTTGACCCCATCTAACCGGTTAAAATCCCACCTAACCAGTTTAACGGCTTGATTAAGAGGTCAAAGCAGTTATGATTAGGGTGACCCAAGGTTACTTAAAGTCATAACTTGATCCGAGCATTCAAGCTCTCAAGTATTGTCAAGCACCCCAAGCAAGTGGGAGATGCCGAGGAGAATAAATCTCCGGATAAAAATACGGCACGGAAGAATTCCGGCATTACGAGGTCTACAAGACCAGATAAGTACAAGAACAAGTCCGCCATGAAGGCTCCAAGACTTGCAATTGATTCTTCGTCCGGGACGGCAGAACTTCCGACAAATGTACGGAATGGCACGACGGAATGGCACGGGCTTCTCCAAGGGCAAGACCCCTTCAAATGAAGGGGAGGGTGGTCTATTTATAGACTTTTAAGCCCCTCCCCTAAACCGATGTGAATACCATCGGTTAGGGGGTTTTTTCCCCCTAACCGATGGTAGCTCCATCGGTTAAGGGGGGTTTTCCCTTAACCGAGGGTACTTCCATCGGTTAGAGGGGAATCCCCCTCTAACCGATGGAAGCTCCATCGGTTTAGGGGATTCTCCCCTAAACCGATGGATGTTCCATCGGCTAGGGGGATTCCCCCCTAAACCGATGGAACCTCATCGGTTAGGGGAGTTCCCCTCTAACCGATGGAGGCTCTCCATCGGTTAGGGGGATTCCCCCCTAAACCGATGGAACCCCCATCGGTTAAGGGGTCCCCCTTTCAAAAAAAAAAATAAACAACAAAAAAACAGAAAACAGAAAATAAAGAAAAAACAAAAAAAACACAGAAAGACAGAAAACAGGAAAAACAAAAAAATATATAATAGAAAATAAAAAAAAAAGAAAAGAAAAAAAAGGGCCTAACCGATGGAACCCCCATCGGTTAGAGGGGAATCCCCCTCTAACCGATGGGAGTCTCATCGGTTAGA
>JACBKR010004939.1:0-21108 GCA_014218235.1 Colocasia esculenta
AAAACCTTCGTTTTGCACTCCGAAATTACGATTCTAGCCGACGATCTCCCCTATTCCAAGGTTTTTTGGCAAAAGCGACTCCCTCGATTACGCGAATCGCTGGAGGAGCCCACACGCGGAGCCGCCCAGTCACAGCGATCGGAAGTCGTGTTCAGCTCGACGCAAGATCTCCTCCCCAGGTAGTGCATATGGGTGCCCGAACATCGCCGATATAGTCACCCCCTCCAGTTTATTCCCACCCCTTCAGTAAAAGAATTGGGCATAACTTTCCGCACGGGCATCGAAATCGCTTATGTGACCACAATTCGGAATCGGCACCCCGAGACGGTCAACAGAGCGTTAGTTTCACGGAATTCCGTATCGGGGCCACAATCCCCCACGGAGCGTGTGTACTAGTACACCGACTGCCGTACCCTCCGGTCGGACGCGGATATTTATTCGCCCGAGGGTGGGAACCGCCCGCGAGGCCCCAATTCAGAATCGGCACTTCGACCCGGTCGGTAAATGGTCGCATTCGGAGATTTCCGGTCCGGCGCCCAAATTCCTCTCTGGGAGCGCGGCCGCAGGCTGCCGATACGATCGCATACAGACACCCCTTCGCTCAAACGGACATAACGTTTCGCTCGGTTATCGGAATCGCTTATAAGACCCCAATTCGGAATCGGCACTCAGAGGCGCTCGATGCCCCTTTATTGCCTCAGGCGATAAGTCGTCGTTTCGGGGTCGAAAAGCCTTCGTTTTGCACTCCGAAATTGTGATTCTAGCCGACGATCTCCCCTATTCCAAGGTTTTTTGGCAGTAGCGACTCCCTCGATTATGCGAATCGCTGGCGGAGCCCACAGGCGGAGCCGCCCAGACACAGCGATCGGAAGTCGTGTTCAACTCGACACGAGATCTCCTTCCCAGGTAGTGGATATGGGTGCCCGAACATCGCCGATATAGTCACCCCCTCCAGTTTATTCCCACCCCTTCAGTAAAAGAATTGGGCATAACATTCCGCACGGGCATCGAAATCGCTTATGTGACCAAAATTCGGAATCGGCACCCCGAGACGGTCGACAGAGCGCTGGTTTCACGGAATTCCGTTCCGGGGCCAAAATTCCCCCCAGAGCGTGTGTACTAGTACACCGACTGCCGTACCCTCCGGTCGGACGTGGATATTTATTCGCCCGGGGGTCGGAACCGCCCGCGAGGCCCCAATTCAGAATCGGCACTTCGACCCGGTCGGTAAATGGTCGCATTAGGAGATTTCCGGTCCGGCGCCCAAATTTCTCTCCGGGAGCGCGGCCGCAGGCTGCCGATGCGATCGCATACGGACACCACTTCGCTCAAACGGGCATAACTTTTCGCTCGGTTATCGGAATTGCTTATAAGACCCCAATTCGGAATCGGCACTCAGAGGCGCTCGACGCCCCCTTATCGCCATAGGCGATTAGACGTCATTTCGGGGTCGAAAAACCTTCGTTTTGCACTGCGAAATTGCGATTTTAGCCGACCATCTCCCCTATTCCAAGGTTTTTTTGCAGTAGTGACTCCCTCGATTACGCGAATCGCTGGAGGAGCCCACACGCGGAGCCGCCCAGTCACAACGATCGGAAGTCGTGTTCAACTCGACGCGAGATCTCCTCCCCAGGTAGTGGATATGGGTGCCCGAACATCGCCGATATAGTCACCCCCTCCAGTTTATTCCCACCCCTTCAGCAAAAGAATTGGGCATAACTTTCCGCACGGGCATCGGAATCGCTTATGTGACCACAATTCAGAATCAGCACTTCGAGACGGTCGACAAAGTGCCGGTTTCGCGGAATTCCGTTCCGGGGCCAAAATTTCACCCCGAGCGTGTGTACTAGTACACCGACTACCGTACCCTCCGGTCGAACGCGGATATTTATTCGCCCGGGGGTCGGAACCGCCCGCGAGGCCCCAATTCAGAATCGGCACTTCGACCCGGTTGGTAAATGGTCGCACGTCGAGTTGAACACGACTTCCGATCGCTGTGACTGGGCGACTCCGCGTGTGGGCTCCGCCAGTGATTCAAATAATCGAGGGAGTCGCTACTGCGAAAAAACCATGGAATAGGGGAGATCGTCGGCTAGAATCAAAATTTCAGAGTGCGAAACAAAGGTTTTTTGACCCCAAAACGACGTCTTATCGCAAAAGGCGATAAGGAGGCATCGAGCGCCTCTGATGCCGATTCCGAATTGGGGTCTTATAAGCGATTCCGATAACCGAG
Source organism: Colocasia esculenta (assembly GCA_014218235.1). Taxonomy (NCBI): domain Eukaryota; kingdom Viridiplantae; phylum Streptophyta; class Magnoliopsida; order Alismatales; family Araceae; genus Colocasia; species Colocasia esculenta. The sequence goes on from JACBKR010004939.1 coordinate 2,234, forward strand.
CGAAAAGTTATGCCCATTTGAGCGAAGGGGTGTCCGTATGCGATCGCATCGGCAGCCTGCGATCGCGCTCCCGGACAGGAATTTGGGCGTCGGACCGGAAATCTCCGAATGCGAACATTTACCGACCGGGTCGACGTGCCGATTCTGAATTGGGGCATCGCGGGTGGTTTTGACCCCCGGGCGAATAAATATCCGCGTCCGACCGGAGGGTACGGCAGTCCGGGGGGAATTTTTGCCCCGGAATGGAATTCCGTGTAACCAGCGCGCTGTCGACCGTCTCGGGTACCGATTCCGAATTGAGGTCACATAAGCGATTCCGATGCCCGTGCGGAAAGTTATGCCCAATTCTTTCGCTGAAGGGGTGGGAATAAACCAGAGGGGGTGATTATATCGGCGATGTTCGGGCACCCATATCCACTACCTGGGGAGGCGATCTCGCGTCGAGTTGAACACGACTTCCGATCGTTGTCACTGGGCGGCTGCGCGTGTGGGCTCTGCCAGCGATTCGCGTAATCGAGGGAGTCGCTACTGCCAAAAAACCTTGGAATAGGGGAGATCGTCGGCTATAATCACAATTTCGAAGTGCGAAACGAAGGTTTTTCGACCCCGAAACGATGTCTTATCGCCTAAGGCGATAAGCGGGCGTCGAGCGCCTCTGAGTGCCGATTCCGAGTTGGGGTCTTATAAGCGATTCCGATAACCGAGCGAAAAGTTTGCACGTTTGATCGAAGGGTGTCCGTATGAGATCGCATCGGCAGTCTGCGACCGCACTCCCGGAGAGGATTTGGGCGCCGGACCGGAAATCTCCGAATGCGACCATTTACCGACTGGGTCGAAGTGCCGATTCTTAATTGGGGCCTCGCGGGCGGTTCCGACCCCCCGGCGAATAAATATCCACGTCCGACCGGAGGGTACGACAAATAGTGTACTAGTACACACGCTCCGGGGGGAATTTTGCCCTCGGAACGGAATTCCGCGTAACCAGCGCGCTGTCGACCGTCTCGGGGTGCCGATTCCGAATTGTTGTCACATATGCAATTCCGATGCCCGTGCGGAAAGTTATGCTCAATTCTTCCGCTGAAGGGGTGGGAATAAACCGGAGGGGGTGACTATATCGGCGATGTTCGGACACCCATATCCACTACCTGGGGAGGAGATCTCGCGTCGAGTTGAACCTGACTTCCGATCGCTCTGACTGGGCGGCTGCGCGTGTGGGCTCCGCCAGCGATTCGCGTAATCGAGGTAGTCGCTACTGCCAAAAAACCTTGGAATATGGGAGGTCGTCGGCTAGAATCGCAATTTTGGAGTGCGAAACGAAGGTTTTTCGACCCCGAAATGACGTTTTATCACCAGAGGCAGTAAAGGGGCGTCGAGCGCCTCTGAGTGCCGATTCCGAATTGGGGTCTTACAAGCGATTCCGATAACCGAGTGAAAAGTTATGCCCGTTTGAGCGAAGGGGTGTCCGTATGCGATCGCATCGACAGCCTGCGACCGCGCTCCAGGAGAGGAATTTGGGCGCCGGACCGGAAATCTCCGAATGCGACCATTTACCGACCGGGTCGAAGTGCCGATTCTGAATTGGGGCCTCGCGGGCGGTTCTGACCCCCGGGCGAATAAATATCCGCGTCCGACCGGAGGGTACGGCAGTCCGGGGGGAATTTTGGCCCCGAACGGAATTCCGCGTAACCAGCACGCTGTCGACCGTCTCGGGGTGCCGATTCCGAATTGTGGTCACATAAGCGATTCCGATGCCCGTGCGGAAAGTTATGCCCAATTCTTTCGCTGAAGGGGTAGGAATAAACCAGAGGTGGTGACTATATCGGCGATGTTCGAGCACCCATATCCACTACCTGGGGAGGAGATCTCGCGTCGAGTTGAACACGACTTCCGATCGCTGTGACTGGCGGCTCCGCGTGTGGGCTCCGCCAGCGATTCGCGTAATCGAGGGAGTCGCTACTGCCAAAAAACCTTGGAATAGGGGAGATCGTCGGCTAGAATCGCAATTTCAGAGTGCGAAACGAAGGTTTTTCGACCCCGAAACGACGTCTTAATGGAATATCCCCTCAACCAACCTCCTAACCTATTCTTCTGCTTCTTTTGCTTCACTGATTCTGATGATTCATCCTTCCCTTCAACTGACTCTAGGTCTATCCTTGGCTTACTCAATGACTACAACGCAGGGATTGCTTCTATATCTTTTCTTTATGATCTATCGCCTGAGGCAATAAGGGGGAGTCAAGCGCCTCTGAGTGCCGATTCTGAATTGGGGTCTTATAAGCGATTCCGATAACCGAGAAAAAAGTTATGCCCGTTTGAGCGAAGGGGTGTCCGTATGCGATCGCATCGGCAGCCTGCGACCGCGCTCCCGAAAAGGAATTGGGCGCTGGACCGGAAATCTCCGAATGCGACCATTTACCGACCGGGTCGAAGTGCCGATTCTGAATTGGGGCCTCACGGGCGTTCCGACCCCCGGCGAATAAATATCCGTGTCCGACCGAGGGTACGACAGTCGGTGTACTAGTACACACGCTCCGGGGGAATTTTGGCCTCGGAACGGAATTCCTCGTAACCAGCGCGCTGTCGACCGTCTCGTGGTGCCGATTCTAAATTGTGGTCACATAACGATTCTGATACCCGTGCGGAAAGTTATGCCCAATTCTTTCGCTGAAGGGGTTGGAATAAACCGGAGGGGGTGACTATATCGGCGATGTTCGGGCACCCATATCCACTACCTGGGGAGGAGATCTCGCGTCGAGTTGAACACGACTTCCGATCGTTTTGACTGGGCGGCTCCGCGTGTGGGCTCTGCCAGCGATTCGCGTAATCCAGGGAGTCGCTACTGCCAAAAAACCTTGTAATAGGGGAGATCGTCGGCTAGAATCGCAATTTTAGAGTGCGAAACGAAGGTTTTTCTACCCCGAAACGACGTCTTATAGCCTTAGGCTAAAAGGGGGCGTCGAGCGCCTCTGAGTGCCGATTCCGAATTGGGGTCTTATAAGCGATTCCGATAACCGAGCGAAACGTTATGCCCGTTTGAGCGAAGAGATGTCCGTATGCGATCACATCGGCATCCTGCGACCGCGCTCCCGAGAGGAATTTGGGCGCCGGACCGGAAATCTCCGAATGCGACCATTTACCGACCGGGTCGAAGTGCCGATTCTGAATTGGGGCCTCGCGGGCGGTTCCGACCCGGGGCGAATAAATATTCGCGTCCGACCGAAGGGTACGGTAGTCGGTGTACTAGTACACACGCTCCGGGGGGAATTTTGGCCCCGGAACGGAATTCCGCGTAACCAGCGCGCTGTCGACCGTCTCGGGGTGCCGATTCTGAATTGTGGTAACATAAGCGATTTCGATGCCCGTGCGGAAAGTTATGCCCAATTCTTTTGCTGAAGGGGTGGGAATAAACTGGAGGGGGTGACTATATCGGCGATGTTCGGGCACCATATCCACTACCCGGGGAGGAGATCTCGCGTCGAGTTGAACATGACTTCCGATCGCTGTGACTGGGCGGCTGCGCGTGTGGGCTCCGCCAGCGATTGGCGTATTCGAGGGAGTCGCTACTGCCAAAACACCTTGGAGTAGGGGAGATCATCGGCTAGAATAGCAATTTCGGAGTGCGAAACAAGGTTTTTCGACCCCGAAACGACGTCTTATCACCTGAGGCAATATCTAGGCGTCGAGCGCCTCTGAGTGCCGATTCCGAATTAGGGTCTTATAAGCGATGCCGATAACCGAGCGAAAAGTTATGCCCGTTTGAGCGAAGGGGTGTCCGTATGCGATCGCATCGGCAGCCTGCGACCGCGCTCCTGCAGAGGAATTTGGGCGCCGGACCGGAAATCTCCGAATGCGACCATTTACCGACCGAGTCGAAGTGCCGATTTTGAATTGGGGCCTCGCGGGCGGTTCCGACCCCCGGGAGAATAAATATCCGCGTCCGACCGAGGGTACGGCAGTCGGTGTACTCGTACACACGCTCCGGGGGGAATTTTGGTCCCAGAACGGAATTCCGCATAACCAGCACGCTGTCGACCGTCTCGGGGTGCCGATTCCGAATTGTGGTCACATAAGCGATTCCGATGCCCGTGCGAAAGTTATGCCCAATTCTTTCGATGAAGGGGTGGGAATAAACTGGAGGGGGTGACTATATCGGCGATGTTCGGGCACCCATATCCACTACCTGGGGAGGAGATCTCGTGTCGAGTTGAACACGACTTCCGATCGCTGTGACTCGTCGGCTCCGCGTGTGGGCTCCGCCAGCGATTCGCGTAATCGAGGGAGTCGCTACTGCCAAAAAACCTTGGAATAGGGGAGATCGTCGGCTAGAATCGCAATTTCAGAGTGCGAAACGAAGGTTTTTCGACCCCGAAACAACATCAAGCGTCGAGCGCCTCTGAGTGCCGATTCCGAATTGGGGTCTTATAAGCGATTCCGATAACCGAGCGAAACGTTATGCCCGTTTGAGCGAAGAGGTGTCCGTATGCGATCGCATCGGCAGCCTGCGACCGCGCTCTCGGAGAGGAATTTGGGCACCGGACCGGAAATCTCCGAATGCGACCATTTACCGACCGGGTCGAAGTGCCGATTTTGAATTGGGGCCTCGCGGGCGGTTCCGACCCCGGGGCGAATAAATATCCGCGTCCGACCGAAGGGTACGGTAGTCGGTGTACTAGTACACACGCTCCGGGGGGAATTTTGGCCTCGGAACGGAATTCCGCGTAACCAGCGCGCTGTCGACCGTCTCGGGGTGCCGATTCCGAATTGTGGTCACATAAGTGATTTCGATGCCCGTGCGGAAAGTTATGCCCAATTCTTTCGCTGAAGGGGTGGGAATAAACTGGAGGGGGTGACTATATCGGCGATGTTCGGGCACCCATATCCACTACCTGGGGAGGAGATCTCGCGTCGAGTTGAACACGACTTCTGATCGCTGTGACTGGGCGGCTGCGCGTGTGGGCTCCGCCAGCGATTCGCGTAATCGAGGGAGTCGCTACTGCCAAAAACCCTTGAATAATGGAGCTCATCGGCTAGAATCGCAATTTCAGAGTGCGAAACGAAGGTTTTTCGACCCCGAAACGTCGTCTTATATCCTTAGGCTATAAGGGGGTGTAGAGCGCCTCTGAGTGCCAATTCCGAATTGGGGTCTTATAAGCGATTCCGATAACCGAGCGAAAAGTTATTCCTGTTTGATCGAAGGGGTGTCCGTATGCGATCGCATTGGTAGCCTGCGACCGCGCTTCCGGAGAGGAATTTGTGCGCCGGACCGGAAATCTCCGAATGTGACCATTTACCGACCGGGTCGAAGTGCCGATTCTGAATTGGGGCCTCGCGGGTGGTTCCGACCCCCGGGCGAATAAATATCCGCGTCCGACCGAAGTGTACGGTAGTCGGTGTACTAGTACACACGCTCCGGGGGGAATTTTAGCCCCGGAACAGAATTCCGCGTAACCAGCGCGCTGTCGACCGTCTCGGGGTGCCGATTCCGAATTGTGGTCACATAAGCGATTCCGATGCCCGTGCGGAAAGTTATGCCCAGATCTTTCGCTGAAGGGGTGGGAATAAATCGGAGGGGGTGACTATATCGGCGATGTTCGGGCACCCATATCCACTACCCCGGGGAGGAGATCTCGCGTCGAGTTGAACACGACTTTCGATCGCTGTGAATAGGAGGCTGCGCGTGTGGGCTCCCCCAGCGTTTCGAGTAATCGAGGGAGTCGCTACTGCCAAAAAACCTTGGAATAGGGGAGATCATCGGCTAGAATCACAATTTCGGAGTGCGAAACAAAGGTTTTTCGACCCCGAAACGACGTCTTATCGCCTAAGGCAATAAGTAGGCGTCGAGCGTCTCTGAGTGCCAATTCCGAATTACGGTCTTATAAGCGATTCCGATAACCGAGCGAAAAGTTATGCCCGTTTGAGCGATGGGGTGTCCGTATGCGATCGCATCGGCAGCCTGCGACCGCGCTCCCGGAGAGGAATTTGGGCGCCGGACCGGAAATCTCCGAATGTGACCATTTACCGACCGGGTCGAAGTGCCGATTCTGAATTGGGGCCTCGCGGGCGGTTCCGACCCCCGGGCGAATAAATATCCGTGTCCGACCGGAGGGTACGGCAGTCGGTGTACTAGTACATACGCTCCGGGGGGAATTTTGGTCCCGGAACGGAATTCCGCGTAACCAGCACGCTGTCGACCGTCTCGGGGTGCCGATTCCGAATTGTGGTCACATAAGCGATTCCGATGCCCGTGCAGAAAGTAAATTCTTTCGCTGAAGGGGTGGGAATAAACTGGAGGGGTGACTATATCGGCGATGTTCGGACACGCATATCCACTACCTGGGGAGGAGATCTCGTGTCGAGTTGAACACGATTTCCGATCGCTGTGACTGGGCGGCTCCGCGTGTGGGCTCCGCCAGCGATTCGCGTAATCGAGGGAGTCGCTACTGCCAAAAAACCTTGGAATAGGGGAGATCATCAGCTAGAATCGCAATTTCAGAGTGCGAAACGAAGGTTTTTCGACCCCGAAACAACACCTTATATCCATAGGCAATAAGGGTGTGTCAAGCGCCTCTGGGTGCCGATTCCGAATTGGGGTCTTATAAGCGATTCCGATAACCGAGCGAAAAGTTATGCCCGTTTGATCGAAGGGGTGTCCGTATGCGATCGCATCGGTAGCCTGCGACCGCGCTTCCGAGAGGAATTTGGGCGCCGGACCGGAAATCTCCGAATGCTACCATTTACCGACCGGGTCGAAGTGCCGATTCTGAATTGGGCCCTCGCGGCGGTTCCGACCCCCGGGCGAATAAATATCCGTATCCGACCGGAGGTACGGCAATCGGTGTACTAGTACACACGCTCCGAAGGGAATTTTGGCCTCGGAACAGAATTCCGCGTAACCAGCGTGCTGTCCACCGTCTCAGGGTGCCGATTCCAAATTGTGGTCACATAAGCGATTCCGATGCCCGTGCGGAGAGTTATGCCCAATTCTTTCGCTGAAGGGGTGGGAATAAACCGGAGGGGGTGACTATATCGGTGATGTTCGGGCACCCATATCCACTACCTGGGGAAGAGATCTCGCGTCGAGTTGAACACGACTTTCGATCGCTCTGACTGGGCGGTTGCGCGTGTGGGCTCCGCCAGCGATTCGTGTAATCGAGGGAGTCGCTACTGCTAAAAAACCATGGAATAGGGGAGATCGTCGGCTAGAATCGCAATTTCGGAGTGCGAAACGAAGGTTTTTCGACCCCGAAAATGACGTCTTATCGCCGTTGAGGATAAGCTGCGTCGAGTGCCTCTGAGTGCCGATTCCGAATTGGTGTCTTATAAGCGATTCCGAAAACCGAGCGAAAAGTTTTGCCCGTTTGAGCGAAGGGGTGTCCGTATGCGATCGCATCGGCAGCCTGCGACCGCGCTCCCGGAGAGGAATTTGGGCGCCGGACCGGAAATCTCCGAATGCGACCATTTACCGACTGGGTCGAAGTGACGATTATGAATTGGGGCCTCGAGGGCTGTTTCAACCCCGGGCGAATAAATCCCGCGTCCGACCGGAGGGTACGGCAGTCGGGGTACTAGTACACACGCTCCAGGGGGAATTTTGCCCTCGGAACGGAATTCCGCGTAACCAGCGCACTGTCGACCGTCTCGGGGTGCCGATTCCGAATTATGGTCACATAAGCGATTCCGATGCCCGTGCGGAAAGTTATGCCCAATTCTTTCGCTGAAGGGGTGAGAATAAACTGGAGAGGATGACTATATCGGCGATGTTCGGGCACCCATATCCACTACCTGGGGAGGAGATCTCGCGTCGAGTTGAACACGACTTCCGATCGCTGTGACTGGGCGGCTCCGCGTGTGGGCTCCGCCAGCGATTCGCGTAATCGAGGGAGTCGCTACTGCCAAAAAACCTTGGAAAAGGGGAGATCATCCGCTAGAATCGCAATTTCGGAGTGCGAAACGAAGGTTTTTTGACCCCGAAACGACGTCTTATCGCTTGAGGCAAAAAGGGGCGTCGAGCGCCTCTGAGTGCCGATTTCGAATTAGGGTCTTAAAGCGATTCGATAACCGAGCGAAAAGTTATGCCTTTGAGCGAAGGGGTGTCCGTATGCGATCGCATCGGCAGCCTGCGACCGCGCTCCCAGAGGAATTTGGGCGCCGGACCGGAAATCTCCGAATGTGACCATTTACCGCCGGGTCGAAGTGCCGATTCTGAATTGGGGCCTCGCGGGCGTTCCGACCCCCGGGCGAATAAATATCCGCGTCCGACCGAAGGGTACGGTAGTCGGTGTACTAGTACACACGCTCCGGGGGAATTTTGGCCCCGAATGGAATTCTGAGTAACCAGCGCGCTGTCGACCGTCTCAGGTGCCGATTCCGAATTGTGGTCACATAAGCGATTCCGATGCCCGTGCGGAAAGTTATGCCCAGATCTTTCGCTAAAGGGGTGGGAATAATCGGAGGGGGTGACTATATCGTGATGTTCGGCACCCATATCCACTACCCCGGGGAAGATCTCGCGTCGAGTTGAACACGACTTCCGATCGGTCTGACTGGGCGGCTGCGCGTGTGGGCTCCGCCAGCGATTCGTGTAATCGAGGGAGTCGCTACTGCTAAAAACCATGTAATAGGGGAGATCGTCGGCTAGAATCGTAATTTCGGAGTGCGAAACGAAGATTTTTCAACCCTGAAATGACATCTTATCGCCTATGGCGATAAGCTGCGACGAGCGCCTCTGAGTGCCGATTCCGAATTGGGGTCTTATAAGCGATTCCGAAAATCGAGCGAAAAGTTATGCCCGTTTGAGCAAAGGGTGTCCGTATGCGATCGCATCGGCAGCCTGTGACCGCGCTCCTGGAGATGAATTTGGGCGCCGGACCGGAAATCTCCGAATGCGACCATTTACCGACTGGTCGAAGTGACGATTATGAATTGGGGCCTCGCGGGCGGTTTTCGACCCCGGGGCGAATAAATATCCACGTCCGACCGGAGGGTACGGCAGTCGGGGTACTAGTACACACGCTCCATGGGAAATTTTGACCCCGGAACGGAATTCGGCGTAACCATTGTGCTGTCGACCGTCTCGGGGTGCCGATTCCGAATTATGTCACATAAGCGATTCCGATGCCCGTGCGGAAAGTTATGCCCAATTCTTTCGCTGAAGGGGTGAGAATAAACTGGAGAGGATGACTATATCGGCGATGTTCGGGCACCATATCCACTACCAGGGGAGGAGATCTCGCGTCGAGTTGAACACGACTTCCGATCGCTGTGACTGGGCGGCTCCGCGTGTGGGCTCCGCCAGCGATTCGCGTAATCGAGGGAGTCGCTACTGCCAAAAAACCTTGGAAAAGGGGAGATCATCAGTTAGAATCGCAATTTCAAAGTGCGAAACGAAGGTTTTTTGACCCCGAAACGACGTCTTATTGCTTGAGGCAAAAAGGGGGCGTCGAGCGCCTCTGAGTGCTGATTCCGAATTAGGGTCTTATAAGCGATTCCGATAACTGAGCGAAAAGTTATGCCCGTTTGAGCGAAGGGGTGTCCGTATGCGATCGCACCGGCAGCCTGCGACCGCGCTCCCGGAGAGGAATTTGGGCGCCGGACCGGAAATCTCCGAATGTGACCATTTACCGACCGGGTCGAAGTGCCGATTCTGAATTGTGGCCTCGCGGGCGGTTCCGATCCCCGGGCGAATAAATATCCGCGTCCGACCGAAGGGTACGGTAGTCGGTGTACTAGTACACACGCTCCGGGGGGAATTTTGGCCCCAAAACAGAATTCCGAGTAACCAGCGCGCTGTCGACCGTCTCGGGGTGCCGATTCCGAATTGTGGTCACATAAGCGATTCCGATGCCCTTGCGGAAAGTTATGCCCAGATCTTTCGCAGAAGGGGTGGGAATAAATCGGAGGGGGTGACTATATCGGCGATGTTCGGGCACCCATATCCACTACCCCGGGGAGGAGATCTCGCGTCGAGTTGAACACGACTTCCGATCGCTGTGAATGGGAGGCTGCGCGTGTGGGCTCCCCCAGTGTTTCGCGTAATCGAGGGAGTCGCTACTGCCAAAAAACCATGGAATAGGGGAGATCATCGTCTAGAATCGCAATTTCGGAGTGCGAAACAAAGGTTTTTCGACCCCGAAACGACGTCTGATCGCCTGAGGCAATAAGTAGGCGTCGAGCGTCTCTGAGTGCCGATTCCGAATTAGGTTCTTATAAGCGATTCCGATAACCGAACGAAAAGTTATGCCCGTTTGAGCGAAGGGGTGTCCGTATGCGATCGCATCGGCAGCCTGCGACCGCGCTCCCGGAGAGAAATTTTGGCGCCAGACCAGAAATCTCTGAATGTGACCATTTACTGACCGGGTCGAAGTGCCGATTCTGACTTGGGGCTCGCGGGCAGTTCCGACCCCCGGGCGAATAAATATCCGCGTCCGACCGGAGGTACGGCAGTCGGTGTACTAGTACACACGCTCCGGGGGGAATTTTGGTCCCTGAACGGAATTCCGCGTAACCAGCACGCTGTCGACTGTCTCGGGTGCCGATTCCGAATTGTGGTCGCATAAGCGATTCCGATGCCCGTGCGGAAAGTTATGCCCAATTCTTTCGCTGAAGGGGTGGAAATAACTGGAGGGGGTGACTATATCGGCGATGTTCGGGCACCCATATCCACTACCTGGGGAGGAGATCTCGTGTCGAGTTGAACACGACTTCCGATCGCTGTGACGGGCGGCTCCGCGTGTGGGCTCCGCCAGTGATCGCGTAATCGAGGGAGTCGCTACTGCCAAAAAACCTTGGATAGGGAGATCGTCGGCTAGAATCGCAATTTCTGAGAGCGAAACGAAGGTTTTTCGACCCCGAAACGTCATCGAGCGTCGAGCGCCTCTGAGTGCCGATTCCGAATTGGGGTCTTATAAGCGATTCCGATAACCGAGCGAAAAGTTATGCCCGTTTGAGCGAAGAGGTGTCCGTATGCGATCGAATCGGTAGCCTGCAACCGCGCTCTCGGAGAGGAATTTGGGCGCCGGACCGGAAATCTCCGAATGCAACCATTTACCGACCGGGTCGAAGTGCCGATTTTGAATTGGGGCCTCGCGGGCGGTTCCGACCCCGGGGCGAATAAATATCCGCGTCCGACCGAAGGGTACGGTAGTCGGTGTACTAGTACACACGCTCCGGAGGGAATTTTGGCCCCGGAACGGAATTCCGCGTAACCAGCGCGCTGTCGACCGTCTCGGGGTGCCGATTCCGAATTGTGGTCACATAAGCGATTTCGATGCCCGTGCGAAATTTATGCCCAATTCTTTCGCTGAAGGGGTGGGATAAACTGGAGGGGCTGACTATATCGGCGATGTTCGGGCACCCATATCCACTACCTGGGGAGGAGATCTCGCGTCGAGTTGAACACGACTTCCGATCGCTGTGACTGGGCGGCTGCGCGTGTAGGCTCCACCAGCGATTCGCGTAATCGAGGGAGTTGCTACTGCCAAAAAACCTTGGAATAATGGAGATCGTCGGCTAGATCGCAATTTCAGAGTGCGAAACGAAGGTTTTTCGACCCCGAAACATCGTCTTATATCCTTAGGCTATAAGGGGGTGTCGAGCGCCTCTGAGTGCCAATTCCGAATTGGGGTCTTATAAGCGATTCCGATAACCGAGCGAAAAGTTATGCCCGTTTGATCGAAGGGGTGTCCGTATGCGATCGCTTAGTAGCCTGCGCCCGCGCTTCCGGAGAGGAATTTGTGCGCCGGACCGAAAATCTCCGAATGCGACCATTTACCGACAGGGTCGAAATGCCGATTCTAAATTGGGGCCTCGCGGAGGTTCCGACCTCTGGGCGAATAAATATCCACGTCCGACCGGAGGTACGACAGTCGGTGTACTAGTACACACGCCCGAAGGGAATTTTGGCCTTAGAACGGAATTCCACGTAACCAGCGTGCTGTCGACCATCTCGGGGTGCCGATTCCAAATTGTGGTCACATAAGCGATTCTGATGCGGAACGTTATGCCCAATTCTTTCGCTGAAGGGGAGGGAATAAACCGGAGGGGGTGACTATATCGGTGATGTTCGGGCACCCATATCCACTACGTGGGGAGGAGATCTCGCGTCAGTTGAACACGGCTTCCGATCGCCTCTGACTGGGCGGCTGCGCGTGTGGGCTCTGCCAGCGATTCGCGTAATCGAGGGAGTTACTACTGCTAAAAAATATTGGAATAGGGGAGATCGTCGGCTAGAATCGCAATTTCGGGTGCGAAACGAAGGGTTTTCAACCCCGAAACGATGTCTTATCGCCTGTGGCGATAAGGGTCGTCGAGCGCCTCTGAGTGCCGATTCCGAATTGGCGTCTTATAAGCGATTCCGAAAACCGAGCGAAAAGTTATGCCCTTTGAGCGAAGGGGTGTCCGTATGCGATCGCATCGGCAGTCTGCGACCGCGCTCCCGGAGAGGAATTTGGGCGCCGGACCGGAAATCTCCGAATGCGACCATTTACCGACTGGTCGAAGTGACGATTATGAATTGGGGCCTCGCGGGAGGTTTCGACCCTGGGGCGAATAAATATCCGCGTCCGACCGGAGGGTACGGCAGTCGGGGTACTAGTACACACGCTCCGGGGGGGATTTTGACCCCGAAACGGAATTCTGCATAACCAGCGCACTGTCGACCGTCTCGGGGTGCCGATTCCGAATTGTGGTCACATAAGCGATTCCGATGCCCGTGCGGAAAGTTATGCCCAATTCTTTCGCTGAAGGGGTGGGAATAAACTGGAGAGGGTGACTATATCGGCGATGTTCGGGCACCCCATACCACTACCTGGGGAGGAGATCTCGCGTCGAGTTGAACACGACTTCCGATCGCTGTGACTGGGCGGCTCCGCGTGTGGGCTCCGCCAGCGATTCGCGTAATCGAGGGAGTCGCTACGGCCAAAAAACCTTGGAATAGGGGAGATCATCAGCTAGAATCGCATTTTGAGTGCGAACGAAGGTTTTTCGACCCCGAAACAACATATATATCCATAGGATAAGGGTGTGTCGAGCACCTCTGAGTGCCGATTCCGAATTGGGGTCTTATAAGCGATTCCGATAACCGAGCGAAAAGTTATGCCCGTTTGATTGAAGGGGTGTCCGTATGCGATCGCATCGGTAGCCTGCGATCGCGCTTCCGGAGAGGAATTTGGGCGCCGGACCGGAAATCTCCGAATGCGACCATTTACCGACCGGATCGAAGTGCCGATTCTGAATTGGGGCCTCGCGGGAGGTTCCGACCCCCGGGCGAATAAATATCCGCGTCCGACCAGAGGGTACGGCAGTCGGTGTACTAGTACACACGCTCCGAAGGGAATTTTGGCCTCGGAACAAAATTCCGCGTAACCAGCGTGCTGTCCACCGTTTCGGGTGCCGATTCCAAATTGTGGTCACATAAGCGATTCCGATGCCCGTGCGGAGAGTTATGCCCAATTCTTTCGCTGAAGGGGTGGGAATAAACCGGAGGGGGTGACTATATCGGTGATGTTCGGGCACCCATATCCACTACCTGGGGAGGGATCTCGCGTCGAGTTGAACACGACTTCCGATCGCTCTGACTGGGCGGCTGCGCGTGAGGCTCCACCAGTGATTCGTGTAATCGAGGGAGTCGCTACTACTGCTAAAAAAAACCATGGAATAGGGGAGATCGTCGGCTAGAATCGCAATTTCGGAGTGCGAAACGAAGTTTTTCGACCCCGAAATGACGTCTTATCTCCTATCACGATAAGTTGCGTCGAGCGCCTCTGAGTGCCGATTCCGAATTGGGGTCTTATAAGCGATTCCGAAAACCGAGCGAAAAGTTATGCCCGTTTGAGCGAAGGGGTGTCCATATGCGATCGCATCGGCAGCCTGCGACCGCGCTCCCGGAGAGGAATTTGGGCGCCGGACCGGAAATCTCCGAATTCAACCATTTACCGACTGGGTCGAAGTGACGATTATGAATTGGGGCCTCGCGGGCGGTTTCGACCCCGGGGCGAATAAATATCCGCGTCCGACCGGAGGGTACGGCAGTCGGGGTACTAGTACACACGCTCCAGGGGGAAATTTGACCCCGGAACGAAATTCCGCGTAACCAGCGCGCTGTCGACCGTCTCGGGGTGCCGATTCCGAATGTGGTCACATAAGCGTTGCGATTCCCGTGCCGAAAGTGGGAAAGTTATGCCCAATTCTTTCGCTGAAGGGGTGAGAATAAACTGGAGAGGATGACTATATCGGCGATGTTCGGGCACCCATATCCACTACCTGGGGAGGAGATCTCGCGTCGAGTTGAACACGACTTCCGATCGCTGTGACTGGGCAGCTCCGCGTGTGGGCTCCGCCAGCGATTCGCGTAATCGAGGGAGTCGCTACTGCCACAAAAACCTTGGAATATGGGAGATCATCAGCTAGAATCGCAATTTCGGAGTGCGAAACGAAGGTTTTTTGACCACGAAACGACGTCTTATCGCTTGAGGCAAAAATGGGGATTCGAGCGCCTCTGAGTGCCGATTCCGAAGTAGGGTCTTATAAGCGATTCCGATAACCGAGCGAAAAGTTGCCCGTTTGAGCGAAGAAGGGGTGTCCGTATGCGATCGCATCGGCAGCCTGCGACCGCGCTCCCGGAGAGGATTTGGGCGCCGGACCGGAAATCTACGAATGTGACCATTTACCGACCGGGTCGAAGTGCCGATTCTGAATTGGGGCCTCGCGGGCGGTTCCGACCCCCGGCGAAATAAATATCCGCGTCCGACCGAAGGGTACTCTGTGGGGAATTTTGGCCCCGGAAGGAATTCCGCGTAACCAGCGCTCTGTCGACCGTCTCGAGGTGCCGATTCCGAATTGTGGTCACATAAGCGATTCCGATGCCCGTGCGGAAAGTTATGCCCAATTCTTTCGCTGAGGGTTGGGAATAAACCGGAGGGGGTGACTATATCGCGATGTTCGGGCACCCATATCCACTACCCCGGGGAGGAGATCTCGCGTCGAGTTGAACACGACTTCCGATCGCTGTGACTGGGAGCTGCGCGTGTGGGCTCCCCCAGCGTTTCGCGTAATCGAGGGAGTCGCTACTGCCAAAAAACTGGGAATAGGGTAGATCATCGGCTAGAATCGCAATTTTGGAGTGCGAAACGAAGGTTTTTCGACCCCGAAACGACGCCTTATCGCCTGAGGCAATAAGGAGGCGTCGAGGCCTCTGAGTGCCGATTCCGAATTGGGGTCTTATAAGCGATTCGATAACCGAGCAAAAAGTTATGCCCATTTGAGCGAAGGGGTGTCCGTATGCGATCGCATCGGCAGCCTGCGACCGCACTCCCGGAGAGGAATTGGGCGCCGGACCGGAAACATCCGAATGCGACAACTTACCGACCGGGTCGAAGTGCCGATTCTGAATTGGGGCCTTGCGGGCGGTTCCGACCCCGTGGCGAATAAATATCCGCGTCCGACCGGAGGGTACGGCAGTCGGGTGTACTAGTACACACGCTCGGGGGGAATTTGCCCAAGAACGGAATTCTGCGTAAACCAGCGCACTGTCGACGTCTCGGGGTGCCGATTTGAATTGTGGTCACATAAGCGATTCCGATGCCCGTGCGGAAAGTTTATACCCAATTCTTTCGCTGAAGGGGTGGAATAAACCAGAGGGGGTGACTATATCGGCGATGGTCGGGCACCCATATCCACTACCTGGGAGGATATCTCGCGTCGAGTTGAACACGACTTCTGATCACTTGACTGGGCGGCTGCGCGTGTGGGCTCTGCCAGCGATTCGCGTAATCGAGGGAGTCACTACTGCCAAAAAACCTTGGAATAGGGGAGATCGTCGGCTAGAATCGAAATTTCGGAGTGCGAAACGAGGGGTTTTTCGACCCCGAAACGACGTCTTATCACTTGGGGCAATAAGGGGGCTCGAGCGCCTCTGAGTGCCGATTCCGAATTAGGTCTTATAAGCTATTCGATAACCGAGCGAAAAGTTATGCCCGTTGAGCGAAGGGGGTCCGTATGCGATCGCATCGGCAGCTGCGACCGCGCTCCCGGAGAGGAATTGGGCGCCGGACCGAAAATCTCCGAATGCGACCATTACCGACCGGGTCGAAGTGGCGATTCTGAATTGGGGCCTCGCGAGCGGTTCCGACCCCGGGCGAATAAATATCCGCGTCCGACGAAGGGTACGAAGTCGAGTGTACTAGTACACACGCTCCGGGGGGAATTTTTGCCCCGGAACGGAATTCCGCGTAACCAGCGCCGCTGTCGACCGTCCGGGGTGCCGATTCCGAATTGTGGTCACATAAGCGATTCCGATGCCCGTGCGGAAAGTTATGCCCAATCTTTCGCTGAAGGGGTGGGAATAAACCGGAGGGGGTGACTATATCGGCGATGTTCGGGCACCCATATCCACTACCTGGGGGGGAGATCTCGCGTCGAGTTGAACACGACTTCCGATCGCGTGGACTGGGCGGCCCTCCGTGTGGGCTCCGCCAGTGATTCGCGTAATCGAGGGAGTCGCTACTGCCAAAAAACCTTGGAATAGGGGAGATCAACGGCTAGAATCGCAATTTCGGAGTGCGAAACGAAGGTTTTTTGACCCGAAAGACATCTTATCACTGGGGCAATAAGGGGGCGTCGAGCGCCTCTGAGTGCCGATCGAATTAGGGTCTTATAAGCGATTCCGATAACCGAGCGAAAAGTTATGCCCGTTTGAGCGAAGGGGTGTCCGTATGCGATCGCATCGCAGCCTGCGACCGCGCTCCCGGAGAGGAATTTGGGCGCCGGACCGAAAATCTCCGAATGCGACCATTACCGACCGGGTCGAAGTGCCGATTCTGAATTGGGGCTCGCGCGCGGTTCCGAACCCCCGGGCGAATAAATATCCGCGTCCGACCGAGGGTACGATAGTCGATGTTACTAGTACACACGACGGGGGGAATTTTTGCCCCGGAACGGAATTCGCGTAACCAGCGCGCTGTCGACCGTCTCGGGGTGCCGATTCCGAATTGTGGTCACATAAGCGATTCCGATGCCCGTGCGGAAAGTTATGCCCAGATCTTTCGCTGAAGGGGGGATAAACCGGAGGGGGTGACTATATCGGCGATGTTCGGGCACCCATATCCACTACCGGGGAGGAGATTCGAGCGTCTAGTTGAACACACGACTTCCAATCCTGTGACTGGGCGGCTGCGGTGTGGGCTCCGCCAGCGATTCGCGTAATCGAGAAAGTCGCTACTGCCAAAAAACCATGGAATAGGGGAGATCATCGGCTAGAATCGCATTTCGGAGTCCGAAACGAAGGTTTTCGACCCCGAAACGAAGTCGTATCGCCTGAGGCAATGAGGGGGCGTCGAGGCTCTGAGTACCGATTCCGAATTGGGTCTTATAAGCGATTCTGGATAACGAGCGAAAAGTTATGCCCGTTGAGCGAAGGGGTAGCCGTATGCGATCGCATCGGCAGCCTGCGACCGCGCTCCCGGATAGGATTTGGGCGCCGGAACGGAAATCTCCGAATGCGGACCATTTACCGACCGGTCGAAGTGCCGATTCTGAATGGGGGCCTCGCGGGCGGTTCCGACCCCGGGCGAATAAATATCCTCGTCCGACCGAAGGTTTACGGCAGTCGGTACTGCTAAAAACCTTGGAATAGGGGAGATCGTCGGCTAGAATCGCAATTTGGAGTGCGAAACGAAGGTTTTTTCGACCCCGAAACGACGTCTTATCGCCTGAGGCGTTAAGGAGCGCGAGCGCCTCTGAGTGCGATTCGATTGGGTCTTATAACGATTCCGAAAAAACCGAGCGAAAAGTTATGCCCGTTTGAGCGAAGGGGATGTCCGTTGCGATCGCATCGGCAGCCTGCGACCGCGCTCCCGGAGAGAGGAATTTTGGCGCCGGGACGGGAAATCTCCGAATGCGACCATTTACTGACTGGGTCGAAGTGACGATTATGAATTGGGGCCTCGCAGGCGGTTCCGACCCCGGGCGAATAAATATTCGCGTCCGACGGAGGGTACGGCAGTCGGGGTACTAGTACACATGCTCCGAGGGGAATTTTGACCTCGGAACGGAATTCCGCGTAACCAGCACACTGTCGATCGTCTCGGGGTGCCGATTCCGAATTGTGGT
This sequence comes from Colocasia esculenta, assembly GCA_014218235.1. Taxonomy (NCBI): domain Eukaryota; kingdom Viridiplantae; phylum Streptophyta; class Magnoliopsida; order Alismatales; family Araceae; genus Colocasia; species Colocasia esculenta. The sequence goes on from JACBKR010004939.1 coordinate 20,339, forward strand.
CACATAAGCGATTCCGATGCCCGTGCGGAAAGTTATGCCCAATTCCTTCGCTGAAGGGGTGGGAATAAACTGGAGAGGGGGACTATATCGGCGATGTTCGGGCACCCATATCCACTAGCTGGGGAGGAGATCTCGCGTCGAGTTGAACACGACTTCCGATCGCTGTGACTGGGCTGCTCCGCATGTGGGCTCCGCCAGCGATTCGCGTAATCGAGGGAGTCGCTACTGCCAAAAACCTTAGAATAGGGGAGATCGTCATCTAGAATCACAATTTCAAAGTGCGAAACGAAGGTTTTTTGACCGCGAAACGACGTCTTATTGCCAGAGGCATAAGGGGGCGTCGAGCGCCTCTGAGGCGACGATTCCGAATTAGGGTCTTATAGGTGATTCCGATAACCGAGCGAAAAGTTATGCCCGTTTGAGCGAAGGGTGCCGTATGCGATCGCATCGGCAGCCTAGAACGCGTTCCCGGAGAGGAATTTGGGCGCCGGGACCGGAAATCTCCGAATGCGACCACTTACCGACCGGGTCGAAGTGCCGATTCTGAATTGGGGCCTCGCGGGCGGTTCTTCGACCCCGGGGCGAAAAATTTCCGCGTCCGATCGAAGGGTACGGTAGTCGGTGTACTAGTACACACGCTCCGGGGGAAGTTTGGCCCCGAACGGAATTCCGCGTAACCAGCGCGCTGGCGACCATCTCGGGGTGCCGATTCCGAATTGTGGTCACATAAGCGATTCCGATGCCCGTGCGGAAAGTTATGCCCAGATCTT
>JACBKR010004940.1:0-20881 GCA_014218235.1 Colocasia esculenta
AACATATATAGAATATGATGACATGAACATTATATACATATCGTCTCACAAGTATAAACAAGATCTGATTCCAATCTCAAAAAAAAACACATACATATGAGTGCAAAAGATCAATAGAAATAAAATAAGATTAGAACACTTAGGTAAGCTGTCCGTAAAGACTCTCCTTAGAGAAGTTGTTGCCTCTGTCATATTAATATGGTAGAGTCAACGATCTTCTCCCAGAATAGAACGGCTATATGAACGCGTCTACACACAAAGATGATCACTCATCGACGACAATTTTATAATATATTTTTTTCGTCGATCAAAAAAAATAATGGTGCAGAGATTTTCTCAATCTAATTGCAGTAAACGAACCGTTGGAATTAGAGATGCCTTCAAGAGAGTTAAAAGAGCCATTATTGAAGAGACCAATGCCCTTAGAAGTAGAAAAAACCTAGAAAACCGTTGCCCAATGCTACGCACGACCAGCCCTCCTCGGGGTGCTTATGCCCTTGTTTGTTCTATTCTAAGCTCCCCTCGTTTCCTCTCGTTTCCCACCCCCCCCCCCAAAAAAAACTATTTCCGTACGAAACACCAAATAAAGGAAGCAGACCCATTTTTCTACGTTGTATTTTTCCACCAAAAGGAAGAAATGAAAAACCACAACCCAAAAGAAATCCTCATCCGGGAGTCAAAGGCATCTCTCACTTATTCCAGAAAAAAAATTTCAAAATTTTTTAAATTTATAAATAAAATCATTGGTCACCACAACATGCATGCACTACTACAATTAACAAACTTTTAAGTGGTGGGAAACTGGCGGGGACTGGGAGGATGTCGCGAGAGCACAAGAAGTGCAGAAGTAGAAGATACAAAAGTTGTGGAAGTAGAAACAAAAGGAGATGAAGTTCGCAACAGATGAGCTGAAAGGATGTAAGAAGGGTAGGACATAATTTTTTAGTAGGGTCATGGTGTGGAAGCAATAGAAGATTAAGAGGAAGGTAAGTTATACAAAGAAAGATAATGGAAGAACAAGGGAAAGTAAATAACAAAAGGAGCCTATCTTGGAAAGGGATTTTGCTGGGTGAGGACAACATGGAAGCAGGGGAGCAGTTCTTTCTAGAAACAAGACGGAGGTAATCTAGGGAAGATTAGAGGGAATGAGGTGACTTTGCCCAAGGACCTGCTTGCAATGAGTAGCGGAGATTCTGGAGAACAGCAATTGTTGCACATATTTGGGTTGGCAAAGTTATGTTATGGATGACACCTTAGGTTTACAATTAATAATGTCTCAAGGATTTGTGTTTGGCAGATGTTCATAGGGAGAGATTCTATCTGAGGGCCCCTGAATTGTTAATGTTTTCTGTCAGGGATCTGTAGCTGTAAGGATCACGCTTCACAATTTACTAGTAGAATGTTAAGAGAGAAGTTGCATGTTACGTGATGGTCACTACAAGAAAATCACAGTTTAGGGACGGAAACTCATTCGTTGCTAATCCATTGCTAAATTTAGTGGCAGCATTCTAGTTTTCGTCACTAAATTTATTAAAATTTAACGATGGATTAGTGACTACTATCGTGGCTATATCTGTTGTTATTAGTGATGAATTGGAAACAAAAATTTTGTTATCTCTATTTTGTCACTAATTAGCGACGGCAATTGTTCGTCGCTATATCTGTCATTTAGTAACCGATATTTGCGACGAAAGATTTCATTGGAAAGCTGTCATTAATTTAACGATAGATTTGCGACGGAATATTTCTATCGCTGACCTATAGCTAAATAGCGATGGATTTATGATGGAAAGTCTTATAATATATGTATTAATATCGTTCTTTCTTAAACATATAGTAGCTTCATTATAGATATATTTATAGATATTTATTCTATATTTATTAATATATACACATAAGGAGTGACTCAGTTAGTTGGACACTCTGCCATACATCTAGAGGTCAGAAGTTCTACTCCTAGTGATTGCAGATTTGCAAGAATTTTAAGAAAAAATTCTATGGATATTGCTAAAGGTTTAACTCCCACGATTGTAATAGACTAGTACTTAATAAATAATTTTTTAAAAAAATTATATATTTTTATATAGAAAGAATAATTTTATGTGTCGTATTTTAAGTTTAGAGAATATATGTATATTATATTTTTATTTACATATTTGTGTTGCCCAGCTAGCAAGCCCAAAGGAGGGGGGATTAATGGGATTCTTAAAAGTATTGAGTACCTAAACTGTTCACAAAACAGTCACACAAAACACACTTCGATGGTGTTAGAGTTAGTAAAGAAAGATAGTAAACGCAAAGCAAGCACACAGACAACACAGGGAATTTATCCTGGTTCGGACCTCCTTTCCACATGAGTCCTACGTCCAGTCCCTGAGCAACAACTCAAGCTTTCACTACCCAAGGGTACAGTCTCCCTTATGGACCCTTACACACCCAGCCGCAACTGATCTTCTCTTCACAAACCGAAGAGGAATTACAACACCCTAGATACCACCAGGTCTTCCTTCTACTTGAAGGGAACACACACCCTGGAACCCCCAGGTCTTCCTTCAACACGAACGGAACACAAGAACACAAGAATGTGAAATGAGATCAAGCCCCTAGATCAAGCTTATACAATGCTAGATCTGAAGCTAAGACTGAGAGGAAAGTTCTACAGTGAGGGACACTCTCAGTTTTCAGAAGCTCTCAAACTAACACAATGAATGTAGAGAGCTAAGAGCTAAAACAATCAAAAGAGTGAGGCTTGGCTCTTCTAGATGCTCGTAGAAAAACTTGTTAAAGATTGTAGTTGGTATTCTCAATCTCAAAGTTGGTTCTTCTGGAGCTTCAGTCTTCTTTATATATCTTCTATTTGAAATTTGAACGTTGAAGTGCCCGTTGTCTCTAAGCTTTTGTTTACATTAGACTGCATGGTCCGTAGAGCTTTCCGTTCAACGGTCTTCATGCACGCATAGAGAGAAGATCTTCTGTAATATCATTTGACTTCTATTTTGTCCAACATTGTATGACGAGTGCTGTCAGAGACCTGCACGCAATACAAGCTTAAACAATAGACAGCTAAGCTGTCTCTTGTTGTCAGTCAACGTTAGATTGATTTTATACAGAAATAGAAGTTCCATTCTGTTCTTTAAAAAGATGTTTACAGAATAAGCATGAGAATAGAAGATATCGTTTGCATGTACTGCAGTGATACGTTCAGTCATAATAAATGCATGGCTGTTAGAAAGATATACATGAAGACTTTGACTTTTCAACGTATTCAAAAATGAGCTCGAAAATCAAATCATTATTTTCACATGGAATCGTTATATGCATGACTTATGAAATCATTATGCAAATGAGTTGATATTCATGAAAATCGTTGTGCACTCATAAGCAACTGATGCACATACAAATTGTTATGCATTAATAACCAACGTTGTAGAGACAAATCGTTGTGACTCCATAAGCAAATCGTTATGCACAAGTCGTTATAATCAAATCGTTAAGACATGTGAATGAATCGTTGTTTGCTGTATCAAATCGTTACATCGGCCAAGTCTTTATGTAACTTGATGAATCGTTACAGTAACAGAGTCGTTATGTAACTTATCGAATCGTTACAGGGATCAAATCGTTTTGAAACATGATGAGTCGTTGTGACACAGAATCGTTGTTCTCACTTATCAAATCGATGTGAGAGCAAATCGTTGTCCTTTCTTAAGAAGTCGATGTGATCACTTATCGAATCGTTATGGAAGCAAATCGTTATGAATACTTAACGATCGTTATGAAAGCAAATCATTATGATCACTTAAGAAATCGTTATGAAAGCAAATCGTTATGAAAGCAAGTCGTTATAATCACTTAAGAAATCGTTATGAAAGCAAATCGTTATGAATACTTAGGAATCGTTATGAAAGCAAGTCGTTATAATCACTTAAAATCGTTACGAAAGCAAGTCGTTATGAATACTTAAAAATCATTATGAAAGTAAATCGTTGCGATCACTTACCGAATCGTTGTGAGGGCAAATCGTTGCGATCACTATCGAATCGTTGTGAGGGCAAATCGTTGCGATCACTTACCGAATCGTTGTGAGGGCAAATCGTTGCATCACTTAACGAATCGTTATGAGGGCAAATCGTTGTGATCACTTAACAAATCGTTGAGATGGCAAATCATTATAAAATAAGAAATCATTATAGCTTTATTGAAATCGTTATGACATAAGTGAAATCGTTATGAGCAAGAAGGAGTCAATCTGTACTCGAGAAATTTCATGCTTGAATTTTGAAATAGCTACAGTGTGATGATACTTACTTGAATAGCTTGTTTTTCCTTGGTTTATTTCCTGTGCTCAAATCTTATAGAAAGTATGTTAGATTTTACCAATATCTAGTTTTTTAATCACCAAAATGGATATGTAATTTATTTAAATTACATGGGGATAAATGATCATCAATCTCCCCCTTTTTGGTGATGACAAAACTTAACAATAAGTATAGATGATCTGAAATAAACATAAGTAAAGTAAAAAAAAATGAGGAATTTTCATAAGTATAGATGTGTTTCAGAATGTTATATTTCTCTCCCCCTTTTTGTCATTAAGCAAAAAGATACAAGAGTGAGACAAAGAAGAGAGAAAAGAGCACAAAAAGAGAAACAAAGAGATTTATTAAGCATTGGAGGGTTCAGAGAGATAGAAAGTAGGAGACAAGAGAGATGCAAAGCGCCTAATGACAGGTAGCGCTTGGCGTTCCTGCTCTTCAAAATAGGCTTGAAATGCTCCAAGCTCAATGCAATAGGAGGGTCCCATGGTGGGAGCCATCCTCTTGATGTGAAGCTGTCTCTGATCCGATATGAAATCCCAATATTTGTCGTTGCCAAGAGCTGCCTTGTAATAGGTGAAGGAACCAAACTGCAAACTGAAGAAACTGATCAATTTTAAAGGGATAGAAGATCTGATGCTGCCGAAGTTCCTTCTTCAAGTCTAGAAAAACCCTGTATCGTCCTTCCCATTTCATGAAGGAGTCCCGGACAAGGTGAAGAGAATTGGCATCCAAAAAGTCACTGGGAGTCAGAAGAGGTTGATTGGAACGAGCTTGAGAAGCATTTAGCTCTTGAAGCTATTGAGCTGATAAGTGTAGAGCTTTTCCCAATCAGTAGGCGACAGCCTCTCACACTCAGATAGAATAGGGGCAAGGATATCTGCCTTGAGGTACCCCTGAAGATATTGCTTGAAGACAAATCTATGAAAAGAAAGGTTACGACCTTCTTGCACAGAGAGCCTTGCCCATAACCTGAGCCTCGCTCAAACATGAGTGTGCCCACAGAGGAATCCATGATCAGGGAGTGAAGATGAGGAAGGAACACCACATCAGGAATTACCAAAGTGGCCAAATCAACTTGGAGAGGTTCGGTGTGAGCAACCTGGGAACTTAGAGCACGGATAGCTTGCCTGAACTGGCCCAGCTGCACTTCTTGAATGCTATTAAGATAGCAGTAATCGTAGTACATTTTGTAGTGTCGGATGAACTTGATTTCCTTCTGAATGAAAGGTCCAAAAAGATTTTTATGGTGAATCTGAAACCATTCAGAGAGAGGGAGAGGAGCTTCTCTGGGTGGATATCTGGCGGCTTGAATAGGGCGAAATTGATTGTACAGATCTCTGTTGCTCCGAGCCCACTGCTCTTCAGTTTTGGCTTCAGTCATGGAGAAAATTTTTGACTGTTGAGCCTTGGAAAGAAGGGCATAAGGAAAAATGGTATTGAGATGAGCCGAAAGATTTTGGAAAGGAAGGCCAAAGAGGTGAGAAACACTACCTTTTGAAGATATTCCTCATAGATGGATTTTTGCTTATTGGTGATAGAAAGAGAAAACCAAAGTGGAGGATAATAGGGTTCAGAAGAGACAGATGGGTGGAAGTGAGTCTCCTCTCTTAGGAACAGGGCTGGAAGAGCCTGTCCTGTGAGAATGGGTCCCAACAGTCAGGACTGAACGAAGTATTGCTACTTCAAATTCATCCTTGATGTCCTGGATTTCTTGTGAGCTAATTGGGACCCTCAGGAATAATAGTAATAAAAGAATGAGGTGTACGTGGATGGAAGAGGGATTCAGGGGTGATGGAGGGGAGATCAGATGTCTTGAAGAAGAAGGACCACTAGAAGAGGCTCCAGCTGAAGAAGATGCAGGAGGAACCTCAGCAGAAGATAAGGGTGGAGGAAGTAGGAGATGAAGGAGTTTGGGAAGAGAAAGGTGTAGGTGAGGAAATGGTTCTAGAGCGGGGTCGTTTGAAGGTGGTAGGAGCTGGAGGAGCAGTGGATGAGGTGGGTGGAGAAGGAGGGGCTGGAGTTGGAAGGGTAGAAAGGACAGAGGGCTCTGGAGCTACAGCCGGTTCTTCTTCTCTTACAGACACAGATTCCACTGGAGGTGAAGCATCCTCTGCGGCCAGATTCCTCAGCAACAACACCTTTTCAATGTGCTCATTCTCAACATGAATTGGCCCTGGTGGCCTTGCTGGGTTTTCAGACAAAGGCCCTGATAGCCGCTCTTCCTCTTGCTGCTGCTCTGCAATGACAGGTCCTGATGGCCTAGCTTCATCATCACCAGAAACCCTTGAAGGTTCAAACTGATCAGCATTAATTTGCCCTGATGGCCTATTACTCTCTTCACTTGGCCCTGATGGCCCTGAACTACAAGAAGGAGGGGCATGAGATGGTAAGTGCTCCCTCACAAAAGTTGACAAATCCACAAGCACCTTCCTCATACTGTTATAATCTTTTCGTAGGATTTTAAGTTCAGATGACAGTGCCCCTAATTCATGGGCAGATGAGCTTTGACTGATAAAAATGGAGGCCACATCCAACCTCACAGAACACAAAATTTTTCCTTGCTCATCCAGGCGCTCAACAATAGGTTTCAAATTGATTTTCAACTTCTTTTTCCAAGACCTCCTGTGGGACTTACTGGTGAGGAGAGGGACTTCTTTAGCCACACCTTTTCCTTTGTCCTTCTCTTGCCCTAGCCACGGGCTCTACAGCATCATTAGTGCCTTCTGACGCACTCTCCACGAGTCCTTCTCTGAGATGATCATTAATAGGGCACTAGCATTGTGCTCCCCCTGAGCTGCTGCCTGCCCATCAAGAGATTGCTCCCCCTCAATAGGAGCATCTTCCACAATTATGTTGTCATGAGCAATTTCTTGCTCCCCCTGACTGGGAGCTTCCTCCATAATGATACTCAGTGTGGCCTGGAGCCACATCTTCTGCCACTAGATCACTACCAATTATTGGCTCCTCCTGAGTGTCTTGGATGAAGTCCAGCACATTTCTGAGTACAGATGCTACTCGGGAAGAAGGAGGAATATCCTCTGGGGGAATATCCTCAATCCTGCTACTAGATTATGCTGCTGCTGCTGCTGCTTGCCACAGATGGTCCTTCTACTGTTGCTGCTCCTAGTTCTGTTGCTGCCGGAACGGCTTGTTCCTCTTGAATCACAAGAATTTCTCCTGCAGCTTCCTGGTCTTCTTGGGCTTCGCCAATGATGGCTTCAGCCTCAGCCACAGAAGTTTTTGACCACACACCATTAACAATAGAAAATCCACTTTTCCATAAGTTCCTGTTGCGGATTGCCTGCCCCATCTTTTCTGAAACACCTCCCACCACACTTATCCCATAATGTTGAAAATTTTTGGTCAGGAGATGGGCATAGGGTAGAGATACATTCAGCTTACTTTTTGTATCCCATACCTATGCACTTGCAAGTTTCATCCTTTCCAATATTACTTCTGCCATGTTGATACTTTGATTCTGGATAGCCCAGAACATCAGGTCGGAGTCCGCCTTGGTGCAGGTGGAGAAGGTGGCACTCCTAGGGACTACTATTTGGCACACAATGAAATGCAATAGGCGATTAAATGCACTTAACTGGTTGATATCTAGTTTACCATCCTTCAATCTGTATTCGGGACCAACAATCCCTAATCCTTTCGCTTGGATATCCACAGTGTGAACTCCACTGTGTCCAGAGGTAGTCACACCAAAGAGTGATGACAATAGATCTCGTGTGACCCTAATCTGAGTTCCCTTGACCATGGAAGTCAAGGTCCCATCTTCCTCTGTCTTCAGACATACATAGAAAGCTTTTACAAGGTCCGGATAACTTACTTCTGATAGGGTGGCAATCTTTCTCCACTTCAATCTGTCCATTGTTGCGACGATACTGCCCATTCCGTTCTTCTGCAAGTCAGCCACATCCACTGCTTTGTGTCCGCAAAGCTTGGTCTTTACTGAAGCATATCTTTCCTGCTGCTCGGCTATAAGAAATGCAGTTCCGTAGCCCCCGATGCTGCCGGAAACACTAGAAGAGGCCATGGTTTTGGATGGAAAGAGTTTCTGAGGACTGGAAAGAGAAAGGAACAAGAACCCTCAAGAAATTGCAAGCGGGAAACAGTTGGAAGCTTGAAATCTCAGTGAGTCGATGCCGGAGTCGATAGGGTATCGCCTCAGGCAGAAGGAAGAAGATGATGAAGGGATGCGAATCGTTGCCGCACAGATTTGGGATATAGAAAAATTAAAAGGAATGACCTTTAGAATTTGGAGGCGCCATGATGGCAGAAAACGACAAACTGACTAGTTCAATAGGAATAAATTCTTATAAAATAACGAATCGTCAAGACAAACTTAAAAGGATAGGCAATAATTGGAATTTTGCTCAATTTTTTTTGGGAGGAAAAATAATTTAAATTCTGAAAATTAATATTTCAGTTTTAAACAAATAATTCTTTCACAATTTACACATGCCTAATTCCCTTCTAAGAGAAGTAAATCTCTCTTCGGGTAAGGCCTTTGTGAAGATATCTGCTAACTGTTTGTTTGTATCAATAAATGAAATATCTATGTTGCCATTTGCTACATGATCACAAATGAAATGATATCTAACCTCAATGTGTTTAGTCTTTGAGTGCTGTACTGGATTCTTAGTGAGATTTATAGCACTGGTGTTGTCGCATAACAATGGAATTGTCTTGATATGTAACCCATAATCCTCAAGTTGTTGCTTGATCCATAGGAGTTGTGTACAGCAACTTCCAGCAGCTACGTACTCAGCTTCAGCTGTTGACAGAGTTACTGAATTTTGTTTCTTTGAGGACCATGATATCAGACAACCTGCAAGGAATTGACAACACCACTGGTGCTTTTTCTATCTATTTTGCATCCAGTGTAGTCAGCATCAGAGTATCCTACCAAATTAATTTGACATGATTTTGGATACCATAAACCTAAGTCATAGGTTCTAACTAAGTATCTAAATATTCTTTTGACATTAATTAAATGGGACTCTTTAGGATCTGCCTGATACCTAGCGCACATACATACACTAAACATATATCAGGTCTACTAGCAGTTAAGTACAGTAAAAATCTTATCATACCTCTGTAGATTTTTTGATCTACTTTCTTACCATCCTTATCACTGTCCAATCTTGTTGAGGTGCTCATCGGTGTAGACAGTGGCTTGGCGCTTTCAAAACCAAACTTCTTTAAGAGATCCTTGGTATATTTGGCTTGACAGATGTGGGTGCCATCTTTTCCTTGCTTGATTTCAATCCAAGGAAGTAGTTAAGCTCCCCCATCATACTCATCTCGAATTCTCCCTGCATAAGCTTTCAAAATACTTGCAAAGAGATTCATCAGTAGAACTAAATATTATATCATCAACATATATTTGAACAAGCAAAATGTGTTTGACCTTAGATTTGACAAATATGTACTGTCTACTTGACCTCTAGTGAAACCATGATCTAATAGAAATGCACTTAGCCGTTCATACCATGCTCTTGGTACTTGTTTTAATCCATATAGTGCTTTGTGCAATTTAAATACATGATTTGGAAAATCAATATCATCAAAACCTGGAGGTTGTTCCACATAAACTTCCTCTTTTATGAAACCGTTTAGAAAGATAGATTTACATCTATTTGAAATAATTTTATATCTAATGTTGATGCATATGCAAGTAATATTCTAATAGCCTCAAGTCTAGCTACTGGTGCATAGGTTTCATCGAAATCTATACCTTCCTCTTGGGAATAGCCTTGAGCTACCAATCTGGTCTTGTTTCTTATGATCACACCAGCTTCATCCAATTTATTTCTGAACACCCATTTGGTGCCAATCACTAGATGATCTGATGGTCTAGGAACAAGTGACCATACCTGGTTTCTCTTGAACTGATTCAGTTCATCTTGCATGGCTAAAATCCAAGATTCATCAGTGATAGTTTCATTGACTGTCCTAGGCTCTATGTGAGAAACAAAAGCTAAATAATCACATGGAATTATGTTACCTCTTGTTCTTACCCCTACAGATGGATCACCAATAATATTTTCAAGAGGGTGATCTCTTGTATCTCCATTCCTTTGGAAGATTCTCATGTACTATGTCCTTTTGTTGCAGGTCTTCCAGAGGTGGATCTTCCTTGTCTTCAATTGATGAGTTCTTTAGCTTCTTGGACAATTCATCTGCATCATCATTATCACTATCTTCTTCCTTTCTCAAGGAAGGGTTAGTTTCATCAAAGATAATGTGTACTGATTGCTCAATTATAAAGTATGCTTATTAAATACCCTATAGCCTTTAGGTTTAGATGCATACCCCATGAAAATGCCTTCATCTGATTTTGCATCTAACTTACCAATGTCTCTTTTTCCGTTGTTGTGGATGAAACATGGACATCCGAATGTCCTGAAGTGACTGATCTTCGGCTTCTTTCCCTTGTACAATTCATATGTTGTTTTCTTTAGAATCGGCCTGATCATCACCCGGTTGATTATGTAACAAGCTGTGTTAACTGCTTCAGCCCAAAAGTACCTTGGCAGATCATATTCTGACAACATCGTTCTTGCCATATCCAGTAGGGTTATGTTCTTTCTCTCAGCAACTCCATTCTGTTGTGGTGTTCTTGGTGCTGAGAAATTGTGCTCTATCCCTTTGTCATCACAGAATTTGCCAAATTTTTCATTATGAAACTCTCCTCCATGATCTGACCGGATTCCAACAATGCAGTACTTCTTATCTTTCTGAACCTTTTTACTGAAACTTACAAAGCTTTCAAATGTATCATATTTGTGTTCCAGAAAGGATACCCATGTGAATCTTGAATAGTCATCTACTATAACGAATCCAAAATTCTTTCCTCCAAGACTTGTGGTCCTCATTGGCCCAAATAGATCCATATGAAGGAGTTCTAAGGGTTTAGAGGTTGTTACCATAGTCTTTGACTTGAAGGATGACTTGTGTGCTTTCCTTTTGCGCATGGTCCACAGACACCGTCCATTCTTGTGCTGACCTTTGGTAGACCTTCCACCAGGCTTTTCTTGATCAGCTTTCTCATGCCATCCAAACTCCAGTGGCCCAATCTTCTGTGCCACAGCTCAGTTGACTGCTCCTTACTTGCTGCTAAACAGATGTCTTGATCTTTCAGTTCTTCAAGGTAAGTACGTATAGATTCTTTTCTCTGTTAGCTTCGAAAATTACTGCTCCGTCCTTTATGATGCTGCACTTAGACTCTTGGAACTTGATTTGATGTCTTCTGTCACATAGCTGGCTTATGCTGATGAGATTATGCTTCAAACCTTTTACGCATAGTACATCTTCAATATATTTTATCTTTATTGCCAACAGATCCGCAACCTATCACAGTTCCTTTTCCATTGTCTCTATATGTCACTGTGCCTTCTTCAGCTTCGAGGTGAGAGAACAAATTTCTACTACCTGACATATGCCTTGAGCATCCACTGTCCAAATACCATTTGATGCTCGAAGGTTTCCCTGAAATGAAAACATTAAGCTTTAGGTACCCAAGTTCTTTGGGTCCTAGTTAGTTAGTGTCATCATTTTTCTTTTAATTATCTATTTTTTGTGTTTAGTTGGACAAGTTACGTTACTGTGGCCTAGTCTGTTGCAATGGCTACAGCATGTTGTTTTAGTTACCCTTTCATACGGAACATACTTAAAGTTTGATTTATATGAAGTATCTTGTTCAGCTACAAATTTAGGAGTTGGATACATTTTAGGGTATATTATAGTGTCTTCATTATCTGGGGGTGTATAGCCAATTATTTTCTTTTTCCTGACCGTCTAGCACCTTTTAATATTAAGGAATTTTACCATTTGTGAATTTTTCTAGTGTACTAGATAGTTTTTCATTTTCTTCTGTTAGAGTTTTAATTTCCTTTTTCAACTCTTCTACGGTTCTTGTTTTCTAATTTTATTATTTGTTTATTTTTATCTTTCAGATCTTCGCATAACAGATTATTCTTCTTTTAAGTTCAATGATTTTTTCTCTAGTTGTTCATTTTAGATTTTAAGTCTGAATTTGTGTTTTCTAGGCAAGCATGATTTTTCTTTGTCATTTTTAGTGATTTACACACATCCTTATATTTATCATAAAGTTCGTTAAACGCTTCTTCCAAATTGTCGAAATCAGTCAGTACAAGAAGTGAAGGAATCAGATGTTACCTTTTCGTCGATGTTTGCCATGAAGGCCACGTTGGCCTTTCTTCCTCCTCTTCACTTGAGATAGACTCACTGTCAGAGTCGCTGCTATTGCTCCAAGCTGCTGTCATCGCTTTCTTTTTGTGCCTTCTGAATTTCCTAGTACTGTCTTTCCTTTTGAATTCAGATTTCTTGAGCTTCGGACATTCTACTTTGATATGTATGGGCTTCTTACATTCATAGCATATGGGTTCAGCTTTCTTTGGATCCTTTACTTCTGGCTTCATAAAGTCCTTATTTTTCTAAAATATCTTCTACCGGACTGATACTTCTTATTTTTGGCTAAGATTCGTTGTAGCCTCCTAGACAACATTGCTTCTTCATCTTCGCTGTCTTCATTGCTTTCATTGTTATCTGAAAATTCTTATGATGATTTTTCTTCAGCTTTGAGAGTGTTTGAGTGTTTCTTTCTGCTCGAAGACTCTCCCAATCTCTCCATGTTGATTTCATGGGCCATAAGGGACCCAACAAGTTTCTCTAATGACATCCTCTTCTTGTCATTGGCTTCTTCTATGGCTGTTACTTTGGGGGTCCAAGAAGATGGCAGGGATCTCAGAATTTTTCTTACCATGTCTCTCATTTCGTAAGTTTTTCCAAGACTGGATAACCCATTTGTGATGTCTGTAAATCTGCTAAACATTTGGGTTATTGACTCTCCTGGCTGCATCTGAAACCTTCATATTGTGTCACCAGTATGTCTATCCTGGTTTCCTTGACTTTGTCGGTGCCTTCGTATGTGATCCTGAGCATTTCCCACATTTCCATGGCGGATTTGCAGGCGGAAATTCTGTTGAATTCTTTCTTGCTAAGAGCACGGCATAGAATGCTCTTGGCTTTGCAGTTTAGGGAGATCCTTTTCTTGTCATCTTCAGTCCACTTATCTCTTTCATTAGTAACCAAAAGATCACTTCTTCAACTATTGACCAGATCTGATAGTCGAGACCTTGTAGGAAATACTCCACTCTTATTTTCCAATAAGTGTAATCTTCTCCATCAAACAGCGATGGTCTGTTAACTGACTGACCTTCGGAGTGACCTTGGGCTGCCATTTGATCTTTTCTCTTCAGATCGTTGGATCTTCTTCTTTGTCGAAGAGACTAGCTCTGATACCACTGTTGCCCAGCTAGCAAGCCCAGAGGGGGGGGGGGGTGAATGGGATTCTTAAAAGTATGAGTACCTTAAACCTGTTCACAAAATAGTCACACAAAACACACTTTGATGGGTGTTAGAGTTAGTAAAGAAAGATAGTAAACGCAAAGCAAGCACACAGACAACACAGGGAATTATCCTGGTTCAGACCTCATTTCCACAGGAGTCCTACGTCCAGTCCCTGAGCAACAACTCAGTCTTTCACTACCCAAGGGTACAGTCCCCCTTATGGACCCTTACACACCCAGCCGCAACTGGTCTTCTCTTCACAAACTGAGGAGGAATTACAACACCCTAGATACCACCAGGTCTTCCTTCTACTGAAGGGAACACACACACTGGAACCCTCAGGTCTTCCTTCAACACGAAGGGAACACAAGAACACAAGAATGTGAAATAAGATCAAGCCCCTAGATCAAGCTTATACAATGCTAGATCTGAAGCTAAGACTGAGAGGGAAAGTTCTACAGTAAGGGACACTCTCAGTTTTCAGAAGCTCTCAAAACTAACACAATGAATGCAGAGAGCTAAGAGCTAAACAATCAAAAGAGTGAGGCTTGGCTCTTCGAGATGCTCGCAGAAAAACTTGTTAAAGATTGTAGTTGGTATTCTCAATCTCAAAGTTGTGTTCTTCTGGAGCTTCAGTCTTCTTTATATATCTTCTATTTGAAATTTGAACGTTGAAGTGCCCGTTGTCTTTAAGCTTTTGTTTACGTTAGACTGCATGGTCCTGTAGAGCTTTCCGTTCAACGGTCTTCATGCACGCACAGAGAGAAGATTCTATAATATCATTTGGCTTCTATTTTGTCCAACGTTGTACGACGAGTGCTGTCAGAGACCTGCACACATTACAAGCTTAAATAATAGACAGCTAAGCTGTCTCTTGTTGTCAGTCAACGTTAGATTGATTTTATACAAAAATAGAAGTTCATTCTGTTCTTCTAAAAAGATGTTTACAGAATAAGTATGAGAATAGAAGATATCGTTTGCATGTACTGCAGTGATACGTTCAGTCATAATAAAGCATGGTTGCCAGAAAGATATACGTGAAGACTTTGAATTTTCAACGTATTCAAAAATGAGCTCAAAAATCAAATCATTATTTTCACATGGAATCGTTATATGCATGACTTATGAAATCGTTATGCAAATGAGTTGATATTCATGAAAATCGTTGTGCACTCATAAGTAAACTGATGCACATACAAATCGTTAGCATAATAAACAAATCGTGTAGAGACAAATCGTTGTGACTCCATAAGCAAATCGTTATGCACAAGTCGTTATAATCAATTGTAAAGACAATGTGAATGAATTGTTGTTTGTTGTATCGAATCGTTACAGCGACCAGTTTATGTAACTTGATGAATCGTTACAGTAACAGAATCGTTATGTAACTTATCGAATCGTTACAGGGATCAAATCGTTTTGAAACTTGATGAGTCGTTGTGACACTGAAATCGTTGTTCTCACTTATCAAATCGATGTGAGATCAAATCATTGTCCTTTCTTAAGAAGTCGATGTGATCACTTATCGAATCGTTATGGAAGCAAATCATTATGAATACTTAACGAATCGTTATGAAAGCAAATCGTTATGATCACTAAAGAAATCGTTATGAATACTTAGCAAATCGTTATGAATACTTAGCAAATCGTTATGAAAGCAATCGTATAATCACTTAAGAAATCGTTACAAAAGCAAATCGTTATGAATACTTAGCAAATCGTTATGAAAGCAAGTCGTTATAATCACTTAAGAAATCGTTACGAAAGCAAGTCGTTATGAATACTTAGCAAATCGTTATGAAAGCAAATCGTTGCGATCACTTACCGAATCGTTGTGAGGGCAAATCGTTGCGATCACTTACCGAATCGTTGTGAGGGCAAATCGTTGCGATCACTTAACGAATCGTTGTGAGGGCAAATCGTTGCGATCACTTAACGAATTGTTGAGTGGCAAATCATTATAAAAATAGAGAAATCGTTATAGCTTTATTGAAATCGTTATGACATAAGTGAAATCGTTATGAGCAAGAAGGGAGTCCATCTGTACTTGAGAAATTTCATGCTTGAATTTTGAAATAGCTACAGTGTGATGAATACTTACTTGAAAAGCTTGTTTTCCTTGGTTATTTCCTGTGCTCAAATCTTATAGAAAGTATATTAGATTTTACCATATCTGAGTTTTTTTAATCACCAAAATAGATATGTAATTTGTTTAAATTACATGGGGATAAACTGATCATGATTTGTGAATATTAGCAAATATACATGTAATAAAATTTAATTTATAAACTACTATATTATATTTATTAAATTATATTTCATATTATGATATATTATTTATAATTATTTAATATTTTGTGTCTAATCGATTAGAATTTAGGTCTAGAGTGAATTTAATTGTTGGATTAAGACCAAAGTGACATCTAATTGTTAGATTTTTCAATTGATAGTAAATTCAACGATGAATATTGATCAGATTTGTAGATCAAGAGCAAATTCAACATTTAGATCTTAATCAAATTTAAATCTAACTATTAGAATATTGATTAAATTTTAATCAACGTCTCTTGATTAAATTTTCATAGATTTGGACTAAATCCAAGCATACGGATCTTGATTTTTGGTGTCATATCTTGATTAGATATGGATCGAAAGCTAATCCAACCATTAGATCATGATCAAACTTAATCCAACAATTAGAATTTTGATTAAATTGTTAATCAACATCTCTTAATTAAATTGTTATTTTGGAGTAAATCTAAACATATGGATCTTGATTAATGGTGTTAGATCTTGATCAGATATAGATCGGAAGTGGATCCAACTATTGGATCTTGATCAAAATTAAATCTAATAATTAGAATTTAGATCTAGATACTATCCAGTTGGTGGATCTTGATCGGATTGTTTTTTTTATATATGTAAATACAACTAATTAGATATACATAGATGGAGAACGAATTCAAATATCAAAATTTTTTAGATCATGATCATTGTCGAATTTGATTCACATGTACATTCAATGTTTAGATCTTGATCAAATAGAGATCAAGAGCAAATATAACTGATCAGATATACATAGACATCGAAAATTATTAGATTAGGATCAAATATAATAGTTGATTCTGATTCATAGTAGATTTAATGTTCTCTTGATCATTTGTAGAATGTAAGTGAATACAACTCTGCTCAAACTTTGGATTCAAAGCAAATCGAATATGTGGATCTAGATTAGATTGTGTTAAAATGTAGATTGGTAGATAAGTGTAGATCGGATTTTAGATCCAAAAGTCCATTGGTAAGATCTTGACCAAATGTAGATAGACAGTGAATACAACCGTCAAATCTTGATCAAACTTAAATCTGAGGGTTAATATGTTGATCAAGAGTAAATTCAACCGAAAGATCTTAATTATTGGTAGGAAACTAAACGGTGGATCTTGATCAAATATAGATCGAGATCAAATCCAACCGTCAGATATTGGTCAAAATTAATCCAACGATTTCATAGTAGTTATAGATATTGTAATCATTTAAAAATATTAGCATATGTATTACATAAATTTAATATTATCATAATTAATTTTATAATATTATCTAGTTTTTTAAAATGGTTTTTCTTATAACAAAATGTCATAATTTGTTAAAGTAAGCTAATTTTCAAGTATAAATATAATTAATAACCATTAACAATAACAAAATGTAATATTTTGTTAAACTAATTAAACTTTCAATATCAATATAAACAATAACCAATTATAGTAATAAAATAAAATATTTTTAACTAATTAAACATTCAAATATAAGTATAATTAATAACCAATTAATAATTACAAAATATAATTTTTTGTTACACTAATTAAACTTTCAAATATAAACATAATTAATACTAATTAACAATAACAAATTAAGTATAATAATATTAACACTAATTTTAACTTTCAAAAAATAAATGAAATTATTTTTTTAATATTATATGATATACTAAAACATATATAACTACAATTTCGAACATGAGGCCTCGCACGCCCCCCCCCCTGCAATATGCGGTGAGCAACCGCGCTAGGTGATGTTTTTTTATTATAATATAGTATATTAAAGGGGGTGAAGATTGAAACACCTGCCCCACGCCCTAGGACTGTAAATCGATCGGATACAGAGCGGATATTTTTTTTTTTTGATCCAAATAATTAATCAGATAATCTTTATCCACTCTTGATAAAATTCAGAGACATAGCAATATAATTTAGTCAGATAATTTTGAATTCGGAGTTAATACAAAATTATTCGCTTCAAAAATATGAGTCTTAATAATAGACATTAAGTGATCCAAATAAAAAAAATATCAAAAATATGTAAAATGTAAAAAGTATAAATATTGTAAACATTTAGATCTAATATTGAGAGTTTTAACATGGTCGGGGAGTCAAACTAACATACGGGTGAGGGGGAGTCCAAATCAGACTCTTGATTTGGATTTGATAGTCGTATTTAGATTTAGATTTATATTTCATTAATCTATCAATTTCGGGAGTTACATGGGTCTAAAAATAGAATTAACAATCTCTTCATGGTGTAAACAATTTCAAAACGTCTCGAGAATCAAACTAGACATGTGGGCCAGACGGAGTTCGAACCAGACTCTCAGTTTAGATTTGACAATTGTATTTAGATTTAAGTTTAGATTTCATTAATCTATCAATTTGGGGGTTACACAAGTCCAAAATAGAATTAACAATTTATTTATGATGCAGACAATTTCAACACGGCCTAGTCATACTAGACATATAGGAGTAGATAGAGTCCAAATCAGACTCTCATTTAGATTTGGCGTGAGTTTGGGTTTTTTATTCAAAATAGTTAACAGATGATTTTTAAAAAATTACATGATAATCACACATATCAAATCATACTCATAATTTTAGCAAAACATTTATTACAAGGCGCATCTTACAATAAATTAATGTGGATAGCCAGAAAACAACACATTAATTGGTTGAGACGGCTTAAGAAAAGTGCCTAATAAAACTCATCTCTCTCTTTCTCAATCACCCAGATTATTCTCTTAAAATCTACATCAATTTTATTACTGGACGTACATTTCTCATGATTTTAATATATTAAAATATATTCTAAAACTTAACATTCTTATAATATCATATTCATGTTCAAATGTAAATTCACACATGTAAGTCAATAATTAATATTAACCACACTAAAGATATTTAATTTCATATAATGTTGGATTCCATTGCACACTATGACATAAGGTGTCAAATACATACAAGCAGGCACCTAGAAGATAGTACCAAGATCTTGATCAGTTATGCAAATAGAATGTTAATACCTCATTATAACTATCAGACTAAAAAGTTCTTAGATTTGACAAAAGTCCATTGTCTTTAGACATAGAATGCATCTCTGCTATGAGAGCAGCATGGTATTATCCATATACATGATTTTACTTATCATATAATACATAAGCCAATCAATAATTCAAAACAATCATCATAATATTTCATAAAGTATTTGTAATATTTCACATAAATAGTTAGCTTCATACAGATGGAATTCAGATGTTCAATCTATAGTTCGTTGTACCGCGCAGATCGACCGTATCATATTTTCCGTGATACGGTATCATACCATAACATTAAAATACGGTAGGAAAGAGGTTAGTTTGATTTTTTATTTGTTGAATTGATCATTATTTAAAATGAGCAAATTAAAAAAATGAGTAAAATATAAGAATATCAAATAAAGATGTTGAAAATATAAGTCATCGTATTCCGACACGATTTTGATTGTACGCACCTCGATAGGACAACATCTGATTCTAAAAATAAAGTCAAATTTAAAGTCATCATAATTATTAAAAATATATTAATTCTAAAACATAAATATTAGAAATTATTGATGTATAGATATTGAGACTAAGTCGACCTAATAATTTTGAGATAATTTCACTTGAAAAAAAATAATTTAAAATTTTAAACTAAAATTATTATAATTTGTATCATCTCTTAATTAGCTTATGTTTTAAAATTTTATTTCAATTAAACATCTTTTAAACCCCTTAAATATGTTGAATGTGGGGAAGATAAATTAACAAAAAAAAGAGAGGAGAACTGACCGTGGCACGGTACAGGTCGACTATACCGACGGTACGGATCGGTCATAGTGCCATAATATGCGGCGGTACAAGTCATCTTGATTTCGGCACGACTTTAATTGTGTGTACCTCGATAAATGTCATTTATTTTTAAAAAATAAAATCAAATCAAAATTATCATATTATTAAAAATAATATTGGTTCTAAAAATATATATATCAAGAATGATTGATATATAGATATTAAAATTAAATCGACTAATAAATTTTTAGATAATTTTTTTGGATAAAAATTAAATTAAAATTATCATAATTTGTATTATATCTTAATTAATTTATGTTTAAAATTTTATCTTAATAAATATCATTTAGATTACTTAATATATAAGATGTGACAAAAGATTAAAAGAGAGAGAGAGAGAGAGAGAGAGATGAGAGAACTGACTGTGCCATAAATTTTTTTTTTTTGTACTACAGTCAATGGTAAATGGTAAAGATCACTGACTCACCAACGTATAACCCACACGCATAGAGATCAATCCCTAAACACCTCCCATCCAACACCCCCGGAGGAGTCCACTGCACTTGGTATGTCGACTTTTAAATGTTCACAGTCTCTTTTATTCTCGATCAGACATCTTTCTTTCTTTCCTTTTAATAGAGCAATGTTCGACTTTTACTACACTTCTACGCCTCCTCTCTTCTCTTCTCTTCTTTTTTCCTCTCGTCGCGCATATGTTATTTGCTATCTCCTCCCTTTCTTCCCACCTCTTCTTCCTCTTTGATGTTTTGCACTTCTCTTTTTTTTTTTTTTTGGTAACGAGAAAATCCCGCCCCGTGTGGTTTTGTGGGCCAGGAATTGGTGTTCGTGAACTCCAAGGTCAGGACTTGGCAACTCCTACTTTTGTGTACTCATATGCCCTTACCTCACTTGACCGAAAAAAACCCGGATCTACACACTCGAGGATTGCTGTAAATCAGGTAAACCCCCCCAGGAATCGAACTCGGGACCTCTTGCTTTAAGCAATAGTTCTAACCGATCGATCCAACCTGGATCCTCTTTTCGC
>JACBKR010004941.1:0-21414 GCA_014218235.1 Colocasia esculenta
AAACATACATTTCACCTATAAATACTATTAACATCAACCCTTGCACACATCTGAGCTCTTCCTTCAGTGTGGTTGCTTCTTCACCTACATATACATCACATTCACCAATAAATACTGAACATTCAACTATAGAGAGTATCATTTCACCTATAAAATCAGTGAATTCCAACACTTACATACATCTGAGCTCTTCTTTGAGTGTGGTGGCCTATTCATCTATATATGCAGCATATTTACCCATAAATACCACAAATTCACGAATAAATAATGGACAAGCACCTATAAATAGTGCTCCTTCACCTTCACATCATTGACTGCCAACACTTACACAGATCTGTAGTCTTCTAGTATGGTGGCCTATTCATCTACATATACAACATATTCTCCAATAAAATCATACATCACTAATAAATACATACATTTCACCTATAAATTCTAGTAATATGAACACTTGCCCACATTATCACATATCACATAAAATTGTTTCTTACAAAAATATAAATTTCTGCAATAATTGCATACAAATGACATCTGAAGAGTAATTTCTGTAATTACAACTATTCAAAAGATTCCCTTATAATTATCACAATTACATTCTGGACTCTCATTTCTTAATAAGTGAAGTACAAGTTCACATCTAAAGAGTGGCATATGTTCTTCATTGAAGTTTCCAGCTGCCTCCCTCTTTTTTTTTTTTTTTTTTTTTTGAGCAAAGGAGGACATAGTGTTAGCGACCAGCTAAGTGCACTACTCCCCAGCAGGGAGTAATGTTATCACTCCCCTGGTGCAAAACACGTATGCCTAATATATATAAAATCAAGATAGGTACAATAAGCACCGGGGCATACCCCTACCAGAAACCTTACAAGATGAAAGGCCAAAAAAACACACACCCCATACAAAAAACGCTAAGAAGCACTCCTGAAATTGGGCAGACCTGCCTTGTCCAAGAGTAAAGCACCTTTGGAGGTAGGAGGAAGTCCGGCAGCACACAAATAAACTTGGTTAAGCCGAGAAAGGCAAGCATGAGAAGCAAGGGAGTCGGCCACCTGGTTCCCTTCTCTGAAGATATGAAACACTTGACAATTAAGAACTTCAAGTAAAAGTAGGATATTTTGCCACCAATGAAGAACCGCCCAAGAAGGAGGAGTCTTGCATTGAATGGAAGCAGCCAACACCAAAGAGTCAGTGAAAACGCTAGATAAGCTGAGATTGTTCTCCTTTGCCAAAACCAACCCATCATGGAGAGCCCCTGGTTTCTACAATGATGCTGTTCCTTCACCATAAAACACAGAGAAAGCCATCTTAAGATTACCCCTTACACCTCTAATGATGCCACCAGCCCCACATGGGCCAGGACTGCCCTTGGAAGCCCCATCAACACTAAGACTATAATGAGTAAGAGGCGGCCTCAACGCACCAAGATAGGCTCTTTAGTTTAATGTGGGCTTAAATTGTAAGAGAGTAAGATCTGAAGATGAGATTGAGAGATTCCTTTCTTGAACACCACATTACTGAGAACGTGATTAAGAGAGGAAGTAACACTGCTTATGATCCGATGCTTGTTAATACAAATGCCTTCGTAATATTTGTTGCATCTGGCCTTCCAAATCTCCCACAACAGCAAGGTGAAGGCGTGAAGACCAACAAACTGAATAGCAGACGTGGTTGAGGTGACAGAAAGAGCGCTCCAGCATCTAATAGTGATCTGATTGCTTAAGTTAAAACTTATTGGAAATTAGAGGAATAAGCCATCTCCAGAGATCCAGCGCAAGATCACTTTCAATAAAAGGTGATTAAGGTCTTCAAAATGATTATTGTTGCAACAAACACATTTTGATACCAGAGGTATACCACGATCCACAATTCTGCTATCGACAGGCACTGCACGGTGAATTAACTTCATATGAAAATAGACACCTTAGGAGGGATTGCTAAATGCCATAACTTTTCCATTCCGACTGCTGCCTACCATGAGGGGAAAAAGTGAGTAAGCTGAGCTAACAGTGAAGTCGCCTTTAGAGCTAGCTGTCCAGACACAAGTATCATCACCATCAACAAGATTAATCCTCAGCCGATGAGTATTAATGTTTAGAGAATGCCAAGTTCATGGTTATCATTATTCATAACCTCTTGTACAGAAGCAGAAGAAGTGGTGGAATTGTTATTTTGGAAGT
This sequence comes from Colocasia esculenta, assembly GCA_014218235.1. Classification (NCBI taxonomy): domain Eukaryota; kingdom Viridiplantae; phylum Streptophyta; class Magnoliopsida; order Alismatales; family Araceae; genus Colocasia; species Colocasia esculenta. The sequence continues at coordinate 2,178 of JACBKR010004941.1, forward strand.
GCACAAGGGGTTGATCTCCAATCCAAACATCATGTAAGAAATTAGTGGAAGACCCATTACCAATAATCCACCTAGAATTGGAGAGAATAGCATTTTTGCCTTCTTAAAAGTGTTAAGAGAAATTCCTGCGGGGAAAGGTTTCTGAATATGAGTAAGATGCTTCTTCAAAAACCGCTGCTTGGCATACCTGGACCAGAGAGAGTTCCCATGAATGATGTGCCATATTTGTTTAGCAGTAATAGCCACTTGAATATGCTCCATGCTCCTGAAGGATAACCCTCCTTCAACCACCAGTTTTTGCAATTGCTTCCAGGAGATCCAGTGACACTTTTTGGCCATCAGCTCCTTGCTAAAAGAAATTACTACAAAGCCTGTCCATCATAGCACAAATTTTCTTGGAATGTTAACAGTGGAAGCAATGTAAATGGGTAAGCTCCGCAGGACCGCCCGGATTAACACTGCTCTACCGGCCTGGGATAGCGCCTTAGAACTCCAGCCTGCCAGTCTTGCATTAACATTGTCTATAATAAATTTGAAATCAGAAGATAGAAGTCTACCACACTTAAGAGGAGCGCCCAAATATCGAAAGCAACCCTTGAGAAATTTGAAGCAGTTATGTTGCAAATATGTTGAGAATGACCAGGGGGGCTTTCTTTGAGATCATAAAAGAACTTTTTCGCATGATTAACTCTTTGGCCTGAACTCACCTCATAGTCTTTAATGAAGTGTAGCAACGACGAGATACCCGTGGAGTGACCATTCATGAAAATTAAAGTATCATCCGCATAGAGTAAGTGGGAAATAAGAGGGCAACCCCTTCTACCAGAAAAGTAAGAAATGCGCTTAGATATGAACAGATGCTCTAACCCTCTGCTGAGAACCTCTGAAGCAATAATGAAGAGTAAGGGTGCCAGTGGATCGCCCTGGCGCAAGCCCCTGGACGACTTGAAGAAACCAGAGACAGAGCCATTAAAACAAACGGAGAACCAGCAATTAGCAAGCAACCCAGCGATCAGGGATATAAATCTGTTATGAAAACCAAATCTCCTCAAAACTGCAAAAACGAAGTCCCACTCCATTCTATCGTAGGCTTTTGCCATATCCAGCTTGAAAAGAACATTATGACCCTAACCTTCTTATTCAGATCAGTCAAAAGTTGCCGGGCAAGAGACACATTATCAGAGATGTTACGCCCTTGAACAAAAGCACCTTGTTGATCAGAGATTAACTTCGGAAGGAAAGGACCCAGACGCATACAGAATACCTTAGAGATAACTTTGTAAGCAAAGTTACATAAACTGATGGGCCTGAAGTCCCCAAAACCTCTTGGCTCCTTAACTTTGGGAATCAGAGGATAATAGAGGCAGCTGTACCGACAGGCATTGCATAACCTGAAAAATAACACTGAACTGCATCCACAACATCCTTACCAATAATTCCCAGAAAGAAGTAAAAAAGACTCCAGAAAAACCATCTGGTCCTGGGGCGCTGCCTCCTCTTGGGCTTAGCAAAACTCTTCCATAAATTTGATAACATACATTCCGCATTCATTTGAATGGGGTGGCTGAGAAGGGTAGTCCATGTCAAACTTCAACTCCCAATCTTATACTACATCCTGCATCCCACCACTACAAAAAAAAATTTGAAGCACTTTCACCTGTATACACAACATATTATTAATTCTCATAACAGTTGTAAAATACAAGAAGCTATCAATAAAATAAATGGATGCTGAAATTTACCCAATTTCTGACAGTTGCATCATATGATTTATTCCCCTTAATGGAGTTGTAAGATATGAAAAATCTATTTTTCAAATCAACAACTAGAAGATGCCAGTGGTTCATTGTGTGCAGAATAAAAAACAATAAATCCAATTTGATGATCAGATTTTCCCCATGTAATTTAAATGAATTACATATCTATTTTGGTGATTAACAAAACTAAGACAAGGTTCATTTCTAACATATTTTCTATGAGATTTGAGCACAGGAAATCTAACAAAGAAATACAAGCTAAACTGGTAAGTATTCTTCATACCGGCATTTACAGTTCAAAGCATATAATTTTTTAAGTTACACATCGACTCTCTAGTTGTTATAACGATTTCCTTAGAATCATAACGATTTCCTCATTCACATCGATTTTGGTTCTATAACGATTTCATAAGTCATTGCTATTCTATTAAAGTCTATCTCATAATGATTCGCTAAGAGATCGCAACGATGTGCCTCTCATAACGATTCGCTAAGAGATCGCAACGATTTGCCTCTCATAACGATTCGCTAAGAGACCGCAACGATTTGACTCTCATAAAAATTTTCTAAGAGATCACATCGATTGCTCTCAGAATGATTTGATAAGTGTGCACATCAATTCCGAGCTCATAACGATTTGTTTATCGCATCGATTTCTTAAGTGAGAACAACGATTTGTTCTCACAACGATTTCTTAATTGAGACAATGATTTGCTCTCACAACGACTCATTATGTCTCATAATGATTTGATAAGTTACACATCGACTCAGTCACCGTAACGATTCATTAAGTAAATAACAACTTGGTCACCGTAACGATTCGATACATTAAACAACGATTTGCTTACACTGTCATAATGATTTGTCTCTACAACGATTTAGTTATTATGCATAATGATTTGTGTGTACATCGACTTGTTATGAACGTATAACGATTCACATGAACAACGACTCATCTTTACATCGATTTCATAAGTCATGATCATATCGATTTCATGGTATATAACGACTTGACATTCAAACCTATTCTCAGATAGTTTGAAAAGTCAAGGTCTTCCCTCACTTTTATCTCACATCCATGCATTATTATGACTGATCATATCACTGCACTACATGCAAACAATATCTTCTATTTCCATGCTTATACTATAAACATCTTTTTATAAGAACAGAATGGAATTTCCATTTCTGTATAAAATCACTCTAATGTTGACTGACAACAAGAAACAACTTAGCTGTCTATTGTTTTAGCATTCAATGCGTGCAGGTCTCTGACAGCGCACCTCAATATAACGTTGGACAATATGGAAGATAACGGACATCAAAGAATGTCACGTCCTGAGAATTTCACAGTGGATATTAGTTCGAAGAATTCGAGTCGACAATTCGAGACGTGAACAGTCGGAAAATAAGCCTCTAGCTAGCTCGCACTAAATGTATAACAACATACATCATCATTGGGCCCAAATATTGAACTCAACATAAATTGTATTCAAGTGTATTTAAAAAAAAGAAACTAGTACAGGACTAAGACTCAATAAAAGGAAAAGTACATTCTATTCCTCACTTCCTACTACATGAATCTAACACTCAAAATAAACTAACTATAGATAGACTCATAATTGGAATGCTCTTCACTCGGACGCATTCCCATCCTCGACTTGCTCTTCCTCTTGGATCTCATAATCACCTAGATTGGGTAAAAGTAGGGGACGAGCAAACTAGCCCAGTAGGATTTATATCTCAATGTGTGGGCAATGATATAAGTGATTAGCAATTTAGAACTAGGTAAGCACGATGAATGTTATGATATGCATGTACGAATAAAACTCAATAAAACATGATACATGAAAACAAGCTGGATAGAGTGAACAAGATAGAATAAGATTTTTGAACAAGGTGACAAGAAAGAACTAGCAATAGATCACTTTGTACAAGCACGCAAGATTTCACTTGATGTAATAGCTTTCAAGAATGCAAGATATCACTAATTGCATTAAATGCAGGATGGCCATATCACGCAAGCAAGCAAGCAAGAATGTACGAGCACGATCAAGTAACACTAACCGGCATGTAGACACTAATGTACACCGAGAAAAGATCCATCAAGAATGTACACCAGGACACGTGTATGTGGTATTGTATCTATCATTCAACAAGCAAGCGAGACTCCCAGCGCAGATGCAATGCCAGTAATCATTATACCCCATGGTTAACAGTATATCTATGACTCGCCGTCATTGGGGCTAGATTGGAGCCCTTGGACACACGCCGTGCCCTGTCCAATCTCATGTAAATTTTAAATGAAGATACCCACAGTCATTTTAATGGCCAATGAGAGTTTCAATAAGTAAGCATGTGTATTGTCATGTTCATGATGATGATGAGAACAAGTAATAAGTAATTGAACATGATTTCATGAGAACAATGGTCAAGAGATAAATACGGCAGCATAACGGTATGATTTAACCTTCGTTCAATCTTTACATGGCTTTAGTCTAGTTTGTAAGTCACACTCACGAGAACAAGAAGATAAAGGAAGTGCGCGCTATCTCCAGGGAACTTCAATGGTACAACCAACTTGTCGGCCATGTGGGAATCCATGGTCAGAGGAGATTTACGGAGGCCTTGGTGAAAAGGTCGCTAGTCTAGCGATTCGGAATGACCGGTAGAGAGTTTCCAATTTCCCAAGAAAGGGCTGCCTAGATGTGCAAGTGTGTAGTGATGTACGCATGTCTCAATTCTCAAACCATCGTTTCAAAACTCGCGGAAAGCACTTAACATGATGGTACGGATTGAATAATGCATTTAACTACACATGGGTTTGCAAGATTTTAAGAAAAATAATTATCATTTTAAACATGGTAGAATAATGGAGAGGTTAAATCGTAAGTTTGCATGAATGGATCATAACATTTAAGGAGCAATTAGAATAGCATTCATATAATTAAAGCTTTAAATGGGTTAATCACTTTTAAGCCATTAAAATAACCACCATGCAATGATTAGACCCAAAACATGTGAAATCACACACTAATATCGTATTAACCAGACCTCGGGTATACGGTTAGGTTTGCAAGAAACTAAGTGGGGTTTTGTGCAAAAATCCTGAGATCGCGACAGGGGCATACAAGGATAGCGATAGGGCTGTCAGGCCCGGGGTCCGGTCGCGAAAGGGTCTTACAAGGAAGGCGACATGGGGCTATCAGGCCCGAAGGTCAGATCGCGACAGGCCGCAGCAAGGATCGCGACAGGTCGGGACTAGAAGGCGACAGGGTGTTGTGAAGAACACGACTGGGCGGTCAGATCAGGCAGCAGGATCGCGACGGAGCGCTTCGTCGCCTTCAGAATGTGACGGTCGGTGCTGTCATGATAGGACCTCAGAACGCGGCCTATCGGGCCGTCACCTTCACAGGTCTGCGCCTGATCCTGCCAGAGCAAGGACATGTTCTTGGATTGCGGTCCAGAACTGCCATATATTGACACAGGGTGCTTCCGAAATAAGAACAAAATGTACAATGTATGAAAAATAACGAAACCAGTTTTAAAACAACCTAGACATAGAAGGTACTCCTAGTAAATCAGAATTAGAAATAAGGATGGTTTCGATAGGCTTTGGTCAAGTCGAACACAACATCAGACCAAGTGTAACCTAAAACAATAGTTTCATGCAGCAACCATATTACCAAGCTTATAACTCTCTAAATAATGAGATTTAGACAAAATGTTCAACATCAAACCTGACGAGGACATCTAGTAGAATAACGTTTATGTTATAAGTTTACTCTAATTCGTCTTGAATCATGTGAAACATATTAAGAACGGGAAAAGCCCTAACAGTGCGCAACTTTGGCAAAACGCTTATAATTCAAAATCTACTAAATAAAATTCGATGAAACTAGTGGGAAATGAGTTAACTTGATTCTCTACACATTGGTATAGGATATGTTATGGTTTGGCCCGAGAAAACCTACCTTATTGGTTGAAGAAAGTCCCATTATTTCAGAAAACCCTGTTCAGCCCTTGGAGGAAAACGCTTACTACTCCGTGTATACTGCATGGATTTGGGCATTCCACTTGGGTTAGATGTAGACTTGACCCTCTTTCCAGGGGTATAGGCATTTCAAGGTTTGGTTATGGTTTGACTAACCTTTGGTTGACTTCAAGTGGATGGTTTGTGCAGGTCGCAGCAGACAGAAGGGGAAGAAGAACGGCTTGGTGGGACGATCTCCTGCTCCCCAGCCACCAGAACTCCTCCACACGACCCCAGCAAGTTCTAAACTCGTCCCTAGGGTTTGGGTGAAGAGTATTTAAGTAACCATGGTGTTTAGGAGTCCTATTATAACTAGGAAAGAAGGGTTGCGGGATTGGCATGTTGGTTTCCTATTTTGATGATTTCTTCTCCCTTGAGTGTGTGAGGCATTAGGAAACCTCCCCTCATAGTTAGGCACGAATTTGGGTTGCCATGAATGCATGATTGCATCCCAATTCAACTCTAATTGCCTCTTTTTAATTTCAGCTTATTTATGGTTACGAATTTCTATGTATTTTCTTGCTTCATTTGATTTTGGGTCATATGTGGTCCATTGGCCCAATTAAGATATTGGGTCATTAATATATAATGTTGAAAATCTCTCCAACACTTTTATTTAATCTTTGATTGCGTCGTATGTCCGTGTTAACGGTTTTCTGACTTGTTTTCTTTTTAGATAATCGGTCACAATAACTCTTAAACCTAACCCAAATGATTTTTATTGAACCAATTTCTTGATGGGTCATTAGAAGATATTATTTTAAGTCCATATATGATTTTTATTTAATTGTCTGACTCATCCACGTACGTGTGATAATGATTTTACGACTTATTCATGAATTACGATAATAAGTCGCGAAACACTTTAAACTTGGATAATCAGATTTTTCTGGCACAAATTGCTTTGTGAAACATTTAATAATAATATTTAGGGGTGATTTATAATTTTTACGGAATTTTCCGATGTGTTTTAGCACATACGATAATGATACGTATGTTTTAAATACTCTGATATTATGGAAATTATTTATTTTCATTTATTTTGAATTAAAATTTCCGGGGTGCTACACCCTCCCCCACTTAAGAAATTTGGTCCCCAAATTCATGCATAGAAAATTATCGTACAAGTGAGGCGTACTTACTTGTGAATAACTCCGGTATCTCTTGCGCATTGCTTCCTCGTTTCCCACGTGTCGTCCTCATCCATGCGTTGATTCCATCTAACCCTTACTAGTGGAATAACCTTGTACCTTAGTTGGCGCAGTTCCCGGTCCACGATCTTAATTGGCTTCTCTTGATATGTTCCGTCTTTGTTGAACTCCAGAAGCTCGTATTCTATGACATGCCATGGATCTCGTACATACTTTTTCAACATGGATATGTGGAACACATTGTGTATTCCGTCCATTTGTGGTGGTAAAGCAAGACGATATGCCACCTCGCCGACTCTTTTGAGGATTTCGAAAGGCCCGACAAACCTTGGTGACAACTTGCCCTTAATGCCAAAATGCCAGATCCCACGACCTGGAGACACCTTTAAGAATACATGTTCACCCACCTGAAACTCCAGGTCTCTCCTTTTGTTATCTGCATATGCCTTTTGTCTTTGCTGCGACACTGCCATTCTTTCTTTAATAAGCCTTACTTCTCTGTGGTATCCCTATCATCTCTGGTCCTAACATTTGTTTTTCGCCAACTTCAAACCAACATATTGGAGATCAGCAACTTCTACCATAGAGTGCTTCAAATGGTGCCATTTGAATGCTAGCTTGATAGCTATTATTGTAAGCAAACTCCACCATAGATAAGTGTTCGTGCCAGCTACCTCCAAAATTTAGGACACATGCTCTAAGCATATCTTCAATGACCTGGTTGGTTCTCTCCGTCTGACCATCTGTCTGTGTGGAAAGCCGTGCTAAAGTTTAGTTTAGATCCCAAGTAGTAATGCAGTCCTTTCCAAAAGTGAGATGTGAACCTAGGGTCTCTACAGACATGATAGACACCGGTACTCCATGTAATATGACTATTTCCTTCACATACAATGCGGCTAGAACATCTACTGACCACTTATTCTTCACTGGCAAGAAGTGAGCCGACTTAGTTAAGCGGTCGACTATAACCAGATACCATCGAATCCACCTCTAGATTTGGGTAGTCCGAAAATAAAGTCCAATCCCTATACCTTCCCATTTGCATGCCGAAATTCTAGGGGTTTGAGTTTACTGTGGGTCGCAAGTGTTCCGCCTTGACCCTTTGACATGTTAGACAATGGGCGACATATTCCGCCACTTCTCTCTTCATATTAGGCCACCAAAAGCTTCTTTCAAATTTGATACATTTTTGTAGTTCCAGGATGAATAGTATATCTAGTCTTGTGAGCCTCATCCATAATCACTTTCTTGTCTCCGCAAGGTCGGGTACACAGACTCGATCCCGGAACAATAGCCTTCCATATTCAGTTAATGAGAAATCCGGCCTTGGTCCAGATCAGCCTTAATCTCCACAAGTACAGGGTCATTATCTTGGGAGTGTTACGATGTCCTCCAATAGTGGTGGGTTGTGCTCTAACACTAGCAACAAAGCACCCTTCTCTTTGATGTCAGCACAAATATTTAACTTGGCGAAGTCTTCTAATAACTTCCATCATCTACCATTAAACTTGACAATGTAATAATTGGCTTTCTGCTTAGAGCATCTGCCACAGCATTTGCATTTCCTTGATGATATTGGATCGTGAAGTCGAAGTCTTTGAGATACTCCAACCACCTCCGCTGTCTCATATTCAAGTCCTGCTGAGAAAACAGATACTTCAAGCTTTTATGGTCAGAAAACACAATGAATTTCTCACCATATAGATAATGACGCCATATCTTCAAGGCGAAGACTACAGCAGCTAGCTCCAGATCATGTACAGGATAATTGTCCTCGTGCTTCTTCAATTGTCTGGACGCGTAGCATATAACTTTCCATTTTGCATCAGCACACAGCCAAGGCCGATCCCGATGCATCGGTGTATACTTCAAAACTACCCCCAGCAACTAGTAGGGTCAGTATGGGTGCTGTGGTAAGGTGCTCTTTCAATGCCCTGAAACTTTCTTCACATTCACCAGTCCATGCGAACAGATTCTCCTTCCTGGTAAGCCTGGACATGGTACAGCTATCTTTGAGAAATCCTTAATGAGCGCCGATAATAACCAGCTAACCCAGAAAGCTCCTAATCTCCGACACCGTTGTCGGCCTTTCCCAGTTCTTTACTACCTCCACCTGAGATGGATCCACGGAGAATCCCTTTGGATATGATGTGACCAAGGAAGGACACTTCCTCCATCCAGAATTCACACTTACTAAGTTTAGCATAGAGTTGATTATCTCTGAGCACTTGTAGAGCAACCTCAAGTGTTACTGATGTTCTTCTTTGGATTTGGAGTAAATGAGGATGTCATGAATGAACACCACTATAACTGGTCCATGTATGGCCTTAAATATTGTTCATAAGTTGCATGAAAGCCGCTGGAGCATTTGTTAAACCAAACGGCATGACCACAAACTCATAGTGACCGTATCTACTCCGGAATGCAGACTTGTGAATATCCTCCTCCTTTATTCTTAGTTGATGGTAGCCTGATCTTAGATCTATCTTGGAGAAATATTGTGCACCGGAGATCTGGTCAAACAACTCGTCGATGCGGGGCAGTGGATACTTTTCTTTATTGTCAACTGGTTTAACTGACGATAATCAATGCAAAGCCTCATTGTCCCGTCCTTCTTTTGACAAATAGCACTGGAGCTCCCCACGGGGTGTGCTGGCCTGATAAAACCTTGATCTAGCAATTCTTGGATCTGTCTCTTCAACTCCTGCAATTCAACAGGGGACATGCGGTACGGGCTTTTGAATCAAGGGCTGACCCAGGGAGTAACTCAATGGTGAAGTTTACCTCCCGCTCAGGTGGTATACCAGGTAATTCCTCTGGAAATACATCAGGATAGTCCCTGCATATTGGAATGTCTCTAGGGTCTGTTTCTTCTTTTCAGTTGCCAAGACGGAAACTAGGAAAGCATCACAACCCTGGTTGATCAGCTTAGAAGCCTTTAAGGTGGATATCAAGATAGGGTGTTTGTGATAACGGGTGCCAAGTAGTGATAGAGTTGGAAGGTTTGTCTTTTAAAAGTGACCCTCCTATGGCGACAGTTTACATCGGCATCATATTCATTAGCCAATCGACACCCAAAATGGCATCATAACCCTTCATGTCTAAACAGATAAGGTCGGCAGGGAGATTGTGCCCTCCAATTTAGTTTCACATTTGGCAAGTAGTGAGTGAGTTCAGATTCTGAGCCTAATGGGAGGCTACAGTGATCTTGGATTTCAAGGGGACAGGTTTGACAGGTAGAGTTGCAGCAAATGTGGTGGAAATAAATGAATAAGCAGCTCCAGTATCAATAAGCACAATGCAGGTTGAGAGTGTACGGAAATGGTACCTTCCACCATACCCCCTTCCTCGGGTGGGTCGGCTTCTATGACAGCATTAAGGCGTCCCTGACGCCGTGGTGCATTCTGAGATCTACCTGGCTGGTCCTTCATCATTGGACAGTCAGGAATACGGTGGTCACGACCACCACATCTCAAGCATGCCCCGAGCTTCTTCCAGCATTCCTTAGCTCGGTTGTAACGAACCAGAATCCGCATTACCAGTAAGCAACCAGTAACCCGAATTCTGACCCGCTAACCCACGAGACAAGCTCGGATGGGTAGAAAGGAATGTCCGAGGAGACTATATATAAGAAGATACACACCCTGTAAAGCTGTAAAATTCCACTATATGAACATAATATATACACAACTCAGAGTCTGAGCAAGGTACAGAGTACAGAAGTACAACAAAAAGTACTACTCACTGCAGCAAAGGAGCACCAACACCGGAGTGGCTAGACTCGCCTGGAACGGGAGTCGACGAAGACCCACCTGAAAGGGAGGGAGTCAGTCTCAAGAAAGAGACCCAGTAGGGAAAGGAACCCCACCGGCAACAGAACTAAAGTACGGAAAGTAAAAACTGAAAGTAAGTACACGTCGCACCACAAACAAAACTGTAAATCTCACGGCTCAGTAACACACACTCACACACACAGTAAGTAGGACTCAGCTAGGGTCTGTGGCTCGGCGTCCCGTCACCACAGAGGCTCTCAACCGCAGCCACGTGTGCACACTACAGACGCTCTCTCTCGCGTCTGGCCACGACCGGTTTTTCCCCTACGCTTGACCCTAGCGGTAGAGAAGGGGCTCCACGGAGACCGGCTCAAAACCACCACAGGAGTACGCACAGGACAGAGTCGCACTCGGTGTCCTGGCTCACTAGCGGAGGACAACCACACGCTAGTCTCTAGACGGAGTCGCACCCACGCCTAGGTAACACAACAGAAACGGGCACGCGGTAACGCAACGCGCGTACAACAGACGGAACACACTCATCGTCTGAAACTCCGTACAGTAAGTGAACAACTCATATCACAACTAGTTACTCACATGCACAGGCAGAGTCACACTCTAAGCCTGACCCACATGTGTTATTAAGGTGGACATCACATGTCAATCGCCTCTAAACACAACACTTAAGACTGCTGGGACATATGATATTAACGGCCATATCGATTGCCGCCAAACTGAAGTAAACGGCAATCGACCTTGTCGTTTATATCACCCTTGAAGATCTCAACGTCAACAGATGTGGACGTTAAGCTCTTCAGTCCTCTATACCCAGAACTGAACCGAATCAGTCCAATTGGGCAGAATCACCCAACAGAACTTCGACTGATGGAGGGAAATACATCCTCACATCAATTTACACTACCAGAACTTTAAAGTTAAACAATCTAACGTCTAGATTGTCCAAAACATCCACAATTCCGGACCGGTATAACCCAAACCCTAAACCATAATTTGCACACTGATTCACTTAATTGAGCATGCTGGTTTGCGGGGGAAGGTTATAGGGGTTAAGTCCCTACCTCAGAAAGCTTAAACAATCCCCAAACAGCCACTAATCGCGCTGGATTCCCCCGAAGACTCCGCGCGAATCGCACCAAAACCACGCGTTTCCCGCCCGATCAAGCACCGCCACACGATCCAGGGCCTTCCCACGAGCTCAAATCAACCAACAGAAGCTAAGGGAATGGAGAAAAGCAAGGGTGGAGGAAAGGAGAGGAAATGAGAAGAATGGGTTCTGCTCTCGGGCTGCCTTATTTCAACAGGTCCGACCAGTTGACGTCAACATCACTGGTCACCTATAGAACCGCCAAAGGCTTACGTCCACATTGCTTGCCGTTGAGTTCAACCTCAAACGTTCACATCGCTGGACGTTGACATTGAAGGATCGAGGTGAATGTGTGGAAGAGATCTAGAAAGGGGGGGGGGATGAATAGATCTAAGCCACTTTTGCCGAAGCTTAAACAATTTTAAAAACACTTTAGAATCAGAGTAGTTTTATCAGTGAAAAGTCACAGATCTGATAAGATTAGAGTGAGTTGGTAACAATAGATGTGAAATAAGTTGTTTAAGTGAGTAAAACCGATCCTATGCAAGCATCTAGCGGATGAATTAATCAAACCACAAATAGACAAGTGCACCAGGATTTTTTAGGTGGTTCGAAAATCACCCAAGTGATTCCTACATCAACCCCTCACAACCCGTGAGGATTCACTAAACACAACTGGGTAACACACCCACTGGAGCCTGATAACTCCAACACTGGAGAGCTTACAACTCACACCACTTCTAGAGCAAGACTACTCTAGAACAACTGAGCAAGACTGCTCAACCCACACTTGAGTTCGACAACTCAAAACTGAGCACAACGGCTCACAACAACCTGAGCACAAGGCTCACACAATTACTTGCTAGACACCAACTCAAGACATAGATCTTCTAGCAACAGATCTAGTCGAAATTTGAGAACACTAATGAGAATTATGCAGAAGCACTTGCATAATCTCAAGAGATATCTCAGAAGAACAGAAGTACAGTAAATGTATTGAATGACTTCGTTCCAAGTGTACTCCCTTGTAGAAGCTTGGATTGGGAAGAAGCTTGCAAACTTGAAGTCCAAGGCGATGCTCTGCAATCTGGGAGGTTGGATGTTCCTTGAATTCTTCTCCAACGATGGCTTCTGCTTGATCTGCTCCTTGGGATGCTTCAGAGGCTTCTTCAAAGATCAAACCCCAATTCTCACACCTTGAATTGGTGAGACGAGGTCTTTGGAATCTCCAGGAAGGCAGAGGAGGGAGACACGAGCTCTTGTGGCCGCCAGGAACTTTTCAGGAGGCACAAGAGTTGTTGGGTCGGCTCTCTGATGATTGGCCATAAACGGGGCTTTATACACAAAAGATTCCAAGTATACCCTTTTGGGTACAAGGGCACGCGATCCCAGGTTGATTCTGATCGCCCTAGGAAGACACGTGGCATTCAGCAAAGGTAAGTTGGAATCTTCTTGGAGTGTGTGGACCTGCCCTGGTGGTAGTGTCGACACACTGATCAAAGCCTGAAATATGGTCTCTGGAAAACCCATGGTGTCGACACTCTTCAGGTGGTGTCGACACATGATTGCAAATGAAGGCTTGATCTTTGGAAAGCCCATCCTGTGTAGAACACCAATGGTGTGACACCCTGATTAAACCTGAGAACTGCCTCGGTGGGAAGTCCAGTGTGTCGACACACTCATGCCTGTGTCGACACCTGATTAAACCTGAGAACTGGCCTTCGGTGGGAAGTCCAGTGTGTCGACACACTCACGGCCTTGTCGACACACAATCAGCACAGATGTGTTTTCTGCCTTCGAACCTGAGGCCTTGTGTCGACACCATGAGGGGTGTGTCGACACACTTTACACACAGGTTTGTTCCTGAAATATACAACACATATATCATTAGTTAAATGATTTATCAAGAATATAAATGAAAATGTGGATTAAAAACATGCCTTTTTGAACATGATTTCAGGTAACATATTTATGACATGTTTCGTTTAAATTTCTTTAAAAAAAAAAAAAACCTCTTGTCATCATCAAAAATAGGAGGGAAATGTTATGAAATATACACTCAACCCAACAATCTCCCCTTTTGATGATGTCAACATTAAATCCATATTTCAATGTGGTTTTGATGAAGTGTGATTTTAAGCAATTTTTGATTGTTTAAATTTTTGTTTTCTTTTTGTTCATATTGTCAAGAACCTTTTGATATTCTTCAGTAACAATTGATGATGTGTTTGTGAGATACAATGTTACTTGAAATGAGAACTTTTGTGCACACAAGTCAAGCAACTTGACAAGTATTCAAACACAAAGACAAGATTTGCATTCACAATCACAATACTTTTCATTGAAGCCAAGCAAATATTTCATTTCATTCAAAAGACCATTACATCAAAATATTACATTCAATTCAGTCATTCTTCTCCCCCTTTGACATCATCAAAACAAAATACATTAGGTAGAAGATGGAGGAGGAGGAGGAGGAATTGGAGCAAGAAGAAGCTCAATGTCTGACAATCTTTTGTCCATTGAAGTCATGGTGACTTCATATGTTCATGGATAGTTGTCAGCCTAGTGTTAAGATAATGCTCCATTCTATCAGAATTCTCCATCAAGGTGCTTTGAAATCTTTTCAAATCATTGAGACAGGTTGAGAGCTTGATGAAGATCCATCTGACCAACCAGGCTTGAAATTATCTTTACTTCCTTCTTCATGGCTGAGATCTCTTGACCAATGTGTTCATTAAAGTGTCTCATGCTTTCCAAATCATCAGCTAGATGAGCAAAAGCACACTGGTTATATTAAGCTGAGGAAAGAGTCTTTGTAGTGTTGAAGACATCTGCTTGGGAATTTGCAAAATTCCCTGAAGTACTACTTCCAGCTTTCTTGGTGCTCTTTCAGCTCAATATAGGCATCTCCAGAGTGCCTATAAGTCTGTTAAATCTCTGAGCTGCATAATCTGAGGCTTCCTTCTGCTCAAGAAACTTAGCTGACATGTGTTCTCTAGTCTTTGAACTCTCAACTCAAATTTGTCTGACATGGTTTGAATAGTGGAGTTCAATGTATCAAATTTAGCATTGAGGAAAGAGAACAATTCTGGTGGAATGAGGACCCACCAGAAGAAGTGGATGATTGGAATGTAGAGGAGAAATGTGGAGGTTCAGAAATATGTGGAATGGAAGAGGAAGGATCAGCTTGAGGTGGAATAGGGGTTTCAAGCTGAATGCCACCGTCAGGAGTGATATGAGGCTGGTCCTCATCCATTAGAGGCTGTTCCTCTGGCAGTGGAACTTGATCCTCTTGAACTTGAGGCTGGCCCTCATGATTTTGAGGCTGACCCTCCTGATCTTGAGGCTGAGCCTCCTGAACCTGATGTGCGTCTCCTTGGATTTCAGGTGCCTCAAAAAGGACTGGACCTCTCCTAATTTGGTTGCCCTCCAGTCTAAATCCCATGAACTTCTTAATGTTCTTGAAGCAATAGATATTTGATTGGGAATTGTCTGGAATTTCTCACCCTCCAATGGCCACCAAAGTGCTCAAACACTGGGGGTGAGCAGCATATGGAAGTGATCTCTTGAGATCTTTCCTGATGGTCTCGACATTATCTGATACATAATTTGATGGAGGTTCACTTTATTTCCTTTTCATGCAAAAGAGTACAACCTTTGAATTTCTGTTAATCTGTCCCTTCACCACCTTGGGGGTAATTATGGTGGTCAACATGTGGTGGATGATCCTCAACACTGGGGAAAGGTGTGTGTTGTATTGAATTTTGTGACATGTGTTGTTTGGGGATCAGATGGATCAGAAGGTAGGCCAGTCAAGAGTGTGTAGGCTTCATGAAGGTTGAAGTCAAACGTGTTGCACTGGCACCTCATCTGGAGCATGAAATAGGGTAGCAGCTAATTTTGTTGGTAAATTTATTTCTACTCCCTGACCAAAGATTGGTACCCAAATTTTGTGCATTTCAGATTTTGTAAAATTCTTGAATAGTCTTGGATAAAAGATTGGAAAATCTGATATGAAAATCAACCAAGACTGAAAGGAGAACAGTGTCTGAATCTCTGGAAAAGTGTTTTCTAGCTCAACATCTGTCAAATCTAGAATTCTGGGCTTCAAGATAAGTTGGCGGCACTATGAGACTCGGAGGAAATTTCTTCTTCTTGAGACTCAGAAGATTCAGAGAGGATTCCGCAGGGTCTCAGAAGGGGAACCCGGAATTTCTTGTCTAGGGTTTGGAGTATGACTACTCTGCCTGAAGTGGAGGTTCTACCTCTCTTGGCTGCCCTCTGAGGTGCAGAAGAAGATCTGGTTGCTCGGCAGGATCGTTTCTCTCTTGGTCTTCTTTCCAATGTTCAACGGCAACCTCTGCCGGAATTGGCCTTGAAGAGGCCCGACCTTGCGCCACGGCGGGGACCCAACTTCTGACCATTGTGCAAGAGGAGTGGAATTCGGAATGGATGGAAGATTGGAGAGTGATTGAAGGATTGATGCGATTGAGAGAGAATTTGGGAGGATTTCTTGTCGGAAAACAATGGGAATGAGGCCGTCGGGTCGACCTGACGCCCAAAAAGGTTGCAGTGGTACACTGCCCGCAGGAACAACAAGGGTTAAGGTGAACCCTAACGGGTTGAAAAGAAATCTGGCAAGGGGTAGTGTCGACACAGGAGGAAGGTTGTGTCGACTTACCGAAAGTGTGTCGACACGATAACATGTGTGTCGACACGGCCTTAGAAGAAAACTTGAATTTTTTATTTTGAGAGGAATTTTGGAGAAATTGGGACATCTTTAGAATGATAAAAATGAGAGGAATTATCATTTCAAGGATTTTAAGAGGTAAAAAATTCATTGTTATATTTTGCAAAAAATCATCACAATTCAGGTTTTTCACACAATTCTAACAGGATATTATCATTCCAAGACTTGAATCAAAAGATGAAAGTTTGAGGGATATATAATATCTAACAATAAATATAAGCTACCATATTTTCAACTTTGAAGAATTAAAATATCATCTAGACCAATACTATTGTGCTGAAAATAAAACACAATCTCAAAGAACAACTGATGAGGGATGAAAGTGGTCTTTCTAGACAAATCTCCAATAATACTCACATTTTGTTTTTTTTTTTTTTTTAGCAAACTATCAAATGATATATATCTTTCACTCAAGTACTAGTGCTTTTACACAGCATAGTCCCTGGATACTTAAGATTTAGTCATTATCAAGTCTCAAAGGGGTAAATGATGACCTTTTGACATGAAAATATACGTTTTGTAGACGCCAATATTTCCAGTTACTCAGTCATCATAAAAAAAATCATAGCACATTTGCTTTTGTTTGAATTATGTTTATTTTGTTCCCCTTTGAACAGAGTTAGCAATAGTGCCTCATGACATGCATGGCACTTCATTCATTGTGAAGGTGTGCAGTTCTCAGCACAAGTGCCATTGCTCTGTTGGATTCTTAATGATTTGGAGAATTTGTGAGATAGAAATCAAATACATCCATTCATCATTGCAAACAAGAAAATGTTTTAAGTTCAAGGCACAAGATGTGTTTTAGTCTAGGAAGAAATCTGAATTTCTGTAGGTTGAGACATATAGTTGAAAGTTGATTAGTAAAAAATATAATAGATCACTCAAAGGTTCATTTGAGACTCTAGACTTTAGAATGAGGACATCATGCAAGGAATTGATGAAATGCTAGAAAAGTTGTAAATTTTGCAAAGTGATGACTTGTGAATTTTCTAGCTCCCCTGAGATGATGATTTCAACCATTTTTCATCAAAATAAAGATATGCATGTTTTAAATCGGATATTTGCTTCTTGGACAACAAAGACTCCCCCTCAACAATTGCATATTCATTTCTTAGTACTTGGCAGAGTTATGTACTCACGCATAGTGAAAGGTTTCCAGACAAGCCTGACTTGTCCTTCTCCAAACACCATTTGATATACCAAGAAATTTCAATACAATAAGAGTGAAGAATTCATTACCAAAAGAAATGGAAGTGAAAACTAGCAAGTTTTTGAAATCAGAAAGAGTATTCTCTTTGAACAATAAAAGCTCCCCCTCAACTATTGCATATCAACTTCTTAGTACTTGGCGGAGTTATATACTCACGCATAATGAATGGTTTCCAGACAAGCCTAACTTGTCCTCTCCAAACACCATTTGATATACCAAGAAGTGTCAACACAATAAGAGTTGGAGAATTATTGTAAAAAGGGAAGGACTTGAAAGAGAGGAGAGATATGAACAATGTATTCAAGGAAGCAAAGAGTTATGAAATGCAAAGAACTCCCCTTAGACAATGCATAGCACTCAACCCAAACCTTAAGAGAGATCAAGAAGGTGGACATTTACAAAGACCAAGTTCTCTCCTTAAAGATGAAATCTGTTTTCAGGAAGGGGTTTAGTGAATATGTCTGCAATTTGTTTATCAGTTTCAATGAAGTGGAGTTCAAATGATTTCTTTGCAACCTCATCTCTCAAGAAATGATGCCTAATTTCAATGTGTTTTGTTCTGGAGTGCTGAATGGGGTTTTTAGATAAATTTATGGCACTAGTGTTATCACATAGGATGGGTACACACCCTAAATCTTGGTTGTAATCAAGAAGTTGATGTTTCACCCAGAGAATCTGAGTTCCACATCTACAGTAGCAACATACTCAGCCTCTGCAGTTGACAGAGCAACTGAATGTGCTTCTTAGAAGCCCAAGAGATAAGGCACCCCACTAGAAATAGACACAAGCCACTTGTGCTTTTTCTATCTAATTGCACCCAGCATAATCAGCATCACAATAGGCAAAACAGATTAACTTGCAACCAGCAGGATACCAAATACTAAGTCACATGTTCCAAAAGATATTGAAAAATTCGTTAACAGCAAGCATGTGACTTTCTTTAGGATTAGATTGGAATCTAGCACATAAACACACACAAAACTGAATATCAGGTCTAGAAGTTGTAAGATAGAGCAGAGAGCCAATCATACCTTGTAGGTCTTGGGATCTACTGACTTACCAGATGAATCTTCTTTAGTTTAGCATAATGCAATTGGTGTGCTTGAGTGTTTAAGGTCTGAAAGTCAAACCTCTTTAATAGCTCCTTGACGTATTTGGTTTGACTGATGAAGATTCCTTCAGTTTTTGGTTCACCTGCAATCCCAAAAAGAATGTTAAATCTCCCATTAAGCTCATTTCAAATTCATTCTTCATTGATTTGAAAATTCTGTGCAAAGGCTTTATGGTTGATCCAAATATTATGTCATCAACATAAATTGGACAACAATATTGATTTTTTACTATTTTGTGAACAATGTCTGATAACATTACCTCTAGAATATCCTTTTCAAGCAAAAAGGTACTCAAACGGTCATACCAAGCTCTTGGAGCTTGCTTAAGACCATAGAGTGC
>JACBKR010004942.1:0-21206 GCA_014218235.1 Colocasia esculenta
ATATATTCTGATTTTTTTATAAATAAATTCAGAAATAAAAAATTAGATGAACATGGCCAAAAGTATGTGTAAGAAAGATAGATTCAAATGAGAAATGGTGGAAAGTGAACATTAAACACTTACACCCTCATGTTTGAATTATTTTGATTTTTTAAACAAATATTTTCAGAAATTCAAAATTACAAGAAAAAAGGCAAATGTATGTGGAAAAATTCAAGATTCAAGAGAGAAATGTTGCAAGTGAACACTAAACACTTGCAACATCATGGTTCTAAATTTTGATTTTTTAAAAATATAATTTCGTTGCAATTTCTGTTTATTTAAATAATTTCAGAAAATAAAAAATGGAAGAACATGGTCAAATTGTGGAAGAAATGTAGATTCAAAGGAGAAATGGTGGAAACTAAACATTAAACACTTGCTATATCATGTTTCAATTATTTTGATTTTTTAAAAAAATATTTTCAGAAATTCGAAAATAGGAGAAAATGGGTAAATCTATGTTAAAAAATGGAAGATTCAAGGGAGAAATGGTTGCAAGTGAACACTAATCACTTGCAACATCATCTCCCATGAATATACCTCCCATGAATCCCATCCATCAACAAAAAACAGAAAAAAATGGAAGATAGAATGAGACTTACCTTCAAAACAGTGAAAAAGATGAAGAGAGGGATGAGAGAAGCCCAAGAACACCTCCAAGCACCTTCCAATCCACCTAGGAAGCCTCCTTGGGTCTCCTAGAGTGTGGATCTGGCGTTTCCTTGAGAGAGAAGGGGGAAAAAGGGGGGAAAAGGGCTCTTGCGGCGTGGCTCCTGCGAATCGGGACTGCACAGTCTCGATTCACAGGGCATCGGGGGTTTCTTACGGGGCGGGGCGAAGCGGAGTGGGTCGGGCCGGGCGAATCGGGCCGGAGCGAGGCGGATCCGGTCGATTCCCTGGCGGACGGCGGATCCAGGCGGATCACGCTTACGGGCCGGCGTCGATTCGCTCCGATGCGGGCGAATCGAGCCAATTCGCTCCGCCGTGCAAAACCATGCATATAAATAAGGAAGTATCCCCCATTTGAATCCAATAAAAATATAAAAAAAATCATATCTTTTATCAATAAAAAGTCAACTTTCTTATCCAAGAAGAAAATCGTGATTTTGATGATTCCATCAAAATAGCATCTTTCTAATTCCTCATAATTTGGTTTATCTAAAAAGTTTTTAATTCAAATAAACCCCATGGAATATTAAAAATCTAAAGTTCGGTGAAAAAAGTCAAACGTACATCGGTACATGTGACTTCTCCAAGGAGTTACTCTCTTACTGACTAGGATTTAGTTGTTGTCGCGATTTTCTTCTTGGATGGGAGAGTTGACTTTTTATTTGTAAGAGATATGATTTTTTTGATATTTTTATTGGATTCAAATGGGGGGTACTTCCTTATTTACACGTAATATCTTAAGTAAATGAAAGTTATGAAACAACAAATTATAACATTTACTTACATTTACTTAAGATATTACATGTAAATGGGGGGTACTTCCTTATTATAACAACAAATAAATCAGGAGATCTCCGATTCTATCCGAATCGGCGATGCGGCAAACCATGCAAAAGAGAACCCCAAAAAACCCTTTACAAAATAAAAGTCCACATCAAGCTGATGTGCCCCCCTTAACTCCTCAAAATAAAAAAAGGTGGAGGAGTGAAGCCCTTTACAAAGATGTTGAGCCCAGAAAATAAGTTTCCCTTTCAAAAATGAAAATAAACAATCCTCAGATCTAGCTTCTCTCTGGAATACTCTATTGTTTCTTTCAGACCAAATAGCCCACAACGGGCCATGCAAAATCAGCCACCAAAATGCTCTATCTTCCTTAGTAGGCTTTGCTTTCTTCCATGCTGCAAAAAGCTCCTGCACGTTCAAGGTGGAGGACAGATGAATAAGAAGAAGATGACTAGACGTCAGCTTGGAGGATAGGTCTCTATTGATGGCAGCTTGCTTGTTGGGTTGTAAGATTGACAAGTTCCTAATATCTTACTTGGGACTTCCTCTTACTTTGTGTACTCTTAGGTGCAGATTGGCATCCCACCATCCAAATGTTCAAGCCTAGGTTGGCAAGGTGGAAGGTTAGGGCATTGTCCTTAGAAGATAAGCTTGTGTTGTGTGGTTTGGTGTTGTATAGTCTGCCAAACTATTTCCTCTCCATGTTCAGCGTTCTAAACGTGGCGGCGAAGAAGATTGACTCTATCCAATGTAGATTCTTTGCCATAACAGTGTGGGCAGGTGTAAGGATTGGCACGATATAGTATGGGGGACGTTGGTCACTAGCAAGGAAGGAGGAGGTCTAGGGTTTAAGAACATCAGACTTCAACTTGGCTCTCTTATGCATGTGTTTGTGGAGATTAAGGAGTGGGGAGGAGGGATTGTGGGCCTTATTAATCAGCAAAGATACTTCGATAGAAGCAGATTCTGAGGTCTATCTCATTCTTTTAGTAGCAGTACTTCTCTGCTTTGGCGAGATATCTCTCTATGTAGGGATGTTATCTCATTGTGACTCTGGGTCCGTCTTGGAAAGAGGACATGCCTCTTTTTTGGAAGGATAGATGGTGTAGGGACCTCTCTTTGGAGGCTTTGTTCCCTAGCCTCTTTTTGATTGGGTTCAGTCTCCCAAGCGTTTGACTCCCTCTTGTCGGGAGGGACTTAGGCACCTATTTTCAGAAGGGATCTTAGGCAGGATGAGATGATGTAGCTCTAGAACCTTCTTTCTTTCCTCCTCCTCTTCTATCCTAATAGCAAAGAGAATGGTTGGGTTTTGAGGTGGGAGAAGGGAGGATCCTTTTCGGTCAGATTTGCGTATCACATCATTTTTCATGGGGGTGTTCGGCACAACTTTCATGATGATGTTTGGAGGCCTAAGAGCCCTTTGAAGGTGAAGGTTTTGGTTTGTAGGGTCTCGCATGCAAGACTTCCTACGTGGAATAGGTTGCGCTATTTCCTTTCAATTATTCAGCCACATGTTTTGTGGGGAGGATGACGAGACCCTTGACCATCTGTTTGTAAGTTGCTCCCCACAAAGGGTTTGGAGGGAGGTTGCTAGCAGGATACACAGTCGCATCGGTCAGTATAGAGACTTCTAACAGTTGTTTGTTCGATGGGATAGGTAGTGTTCCCATAAAGGTGATAGGACGCTGTGGTGGTTCATCCTTCATGGCACCCATTAGATGTTGTGTGGGGAGCGGAACAATTGGATCTTTAGAAGAGTCTTGCGCGATGAAGAAACTTTTTTTTTCTTTTGTTTGTGTTAAAATAAAGGAATGGGCTGCTATTTTATGTAATGTGGATTCCTCTACTTCTCCTCTTTTTACCTTATAGGGGGATTAGGTTGTTTCACATGGTCTTAGTGTGGCATTCTCTTGTATAGGTGCTGGGGAGATGCCATTTTTTTGGGTTGTGTCTGTCTATGCTCGTACATTCCCTTTTCATTTACATACTAGTGGTACGATCCAGTTTCCAAAAAAAAAAGAAAAGAAGGCCTCTGTGAGGGACTCTTAGGAATGTTTATAGCACATTTGGATTTATGTTTTGACTGATTGCTGTGGCCCCAAGTGGTCTTGCCTAGTTTCGATCCTCAGGACTCGCAAGGGAAGGCAAACAAAAAAATGGTGATGCCTATGGACCAGTCCAATCAAAACAAAGGTTTTGACAGATTGTCAAGGTACAACCAAGTTTCTCTCTTTCATCAATGACAAGGTATTTAGATTCTGCACTAGTTCAAGGGTTCATAGGCAATCTTAACTATCATCACTTCTTTCTATTTCCATTTGTTGCCAACATGTTCGTTTGGATGTGCACCGTAACCGAAAAGAAGGGCTGGACCTGGGAAATTCTGATTGCCAGGACTCTCTTTTGTATTGTTTCATGAGGCAATATTCCCCTATTGTGAGTCCTTATTTCATACTGAAGATTCTTCAAGCTCGTTCTGGTGTGAAAATTATCTTTGATAAGAGTGTCATTGTTAGAATTGGTGTGTATAAAGCATAGTGGAAGATATATTCAGAATTAGTGGGCTGTGTGATTTAATACTTGAGACTTCCTCTGCATTATAGGTAGCTGAGATTTCTGAGTGGCTTTTCTTCCTTCAAAAGATACAGAAAAAAGTTAACTCAATTGAAGACCAATAAACTATCTCTAGGGGGTCATATAAGTATCTTAAGTTCTGTTCTTTCTACTGTTTCCTTCCACTGTCTGTGTGTTTTTCTATCTAAAGAGCTATATGATCAGAATTTGAAGGAAATTTCTATGAGAAGGTGTGGGAGTGGGAAAATTTCCCTTCTTATCCATTATCATATTTCAAACGTGGAGGTCGCAACATCAAATTGGATTAATTTGGCATCACTTTGTAATTTGGACTTCAATTCTCAACAGGAATAAGATGAGAGGTTTAATGAGGGTTTTAGGGACTTGGCATGTGTCCATATATTCCATTGGGTTAAACATTTGGGTCTCTGTACCAGTCTCAGCTGATTTTAATTATATCATCAAATGATCGACCACCTTTGATTAACCATCATTGATCGTATTCTCAGAATAAAAGCTTCACAAATGAATGTGCAAGTTAAACAAGGCCATGTATTGTGAATGAGGCCAAAAGCTGTGTCATGCCTCTAATTGATCCACGGGGATTTGGGAAGGATTCTATTGATGATTTTTTAAATTAATACTAGCTAATCAAGGTCAATCATGGGTCAGCACGGACATAGAGATATTATAGGGTGTTTGGGAACACTTTTTTTTTAAAGTTATTTTTACCAAAAAAATTATGTTAATTTTTAATTTAAAATTATAATAACTTGACGTTATCTGTTTGGTAAAAATATCACAAATTTTAAAATTATATTGATGTGTTTGGTAGAGAGGGCGGGGGAGGGGGGGCGCAGGGCGGGGTGGGGGGGTGTCGCCGAGGGGGGGGGGGAAGAGGGGGAGCCGTCAAGGCGGGGGAGAGGGGGGGGGGGTGGAGGGCGCATGGGGGGGGGGGGGGGGGGGGCGGGAGGGGGAGCCGCCGGGGCGGGGGAGGTTGCAGGGCGGGGTGGGGGTTCCATCGCGGGAGGGGAGCTGCCGGGGCAGGGGAGGGGGGGGTGCAGGGCGGGGTGGGGGGGTTCCGGCGGGAGGGGAGCTGCCGGGGCGGGGGAGGTGGGGGGGGGGGGAGGGTGCAGGGCAGGGTGGGGGTTCCGGCGGGAGGGGAGCTGCCGGGGCGGGGGAGGTGGGGGGGGGGGGAGGGTGCAGGGCGGGGTGGGGGTTCCGGCGGGGCGGCGGGAGGGGGGACGTAGGGTGGGGAGGGGGGGGGAGGGTGCAGGGCAGGGTGGGGGTTCCGGCGGGAGGGGGGACCGTGTGTGTAATTTTTTTTTAAAATTGGTTAGTACTTGTTTTTATTTTGGGAGAGATTTACATTGGATAGAATTTTTACTTTAAAAAAAATTTCTTACCAAACGTGTTAAGATGTCTGTCCTTCTTCTCTTTTAAATTTAAGAGAAAAAACTGTTAAAATAGTACAACCAAACATCCTATTAGGGCTGGATAGAGAATGATGAGAACAATAGTATTTATGATGGGTTAACATAATTTATTTGTTTTTTATGAATCTCATGATCCTCAATCATATTGGAGGACATTTTAAGCAGTCTATCATGTTTGGCCCATTTTCAGGAAGCTTTCGCCATTCTGTATACTATTATTTTGTTAGTTATTTCCTAACTTTTCTGATGTTTATTGCACCAATTATGTGGTTGCCATGTAGATAAAGATGGCTCTATCTGTGGATGACTTATGAGTTCTCACATATCTTGTATATCTTGTTTGTTTAGTCTCAATTGGTCCCTATAGATGGGGTATTTTGCACACAACTATTGTAAGTCAAACTTATTATATTAATATAATAGTGGATGGTGATTGACCAGTGTGTATTGACTGCTAGTCATTCCCTCCAATTGTAAGCCCTTGTCTGCATTCATCCTCTCTTAGCATGTTCATGTTTTACATCATAATATTAAAGTAAGGGGAGTTGTGGATGGGACGAAAAGGACTTCTAGAGTATCTTCCACACCTGCAGCTTCTATATCCTCTGGATCTGACACTTTATTTAAGTTCGGCTTGAGGATCCGATGCCCTGGTTCCAATGTGTGATATTTTGAGCACTAAGCAATCTTGGTTTTTCCATTAAATCATGGCTGGTCTATTTGGTTTGCCAAAATCACCACTTTTTTCATTTTTCTTCACCATCCTAGAATACTGCCATAGTTGGAGATTGCCTTTATTTGGAAAGTGAGCTAGCTCAATGCTTTTAGTGTTATTTTACCTTAATTTTGGTGCTCTATTTTCTTCTGTAGCTCTGTATTCAAGTTTCTGCTTGCCTACAGATATACTGCTCTTTCCATGTTATCAATTTAAAACAAATTTCTCTTTCCACGGGACAATTTCACACCATTTGCTAAGGAAGTTGTAGCAGTAATTGTTGTTCATCACTTAAGGGTATTTTCATTACAATCATGTTAATGACCATACTAATTTATTTGTGATTCTATGATGTTGTTGTGCTTGCATTGCACATGGATGTGACATTTTTTACATTTTTTATTTGTTTTGATACTGCAGGATGATACTGCTGCTATATCTAGAGTTTATGAAACCTTTTTATCAGAATTTCCTTTATGCTATGGCTACTGGGAGAAGTATGCAACTCATAAAGCACGTCTGTGTACCATTGACAAGGTGATAGAAGTTTATGAGGAAGCCGTGAAAGCAGCAACTTATTCTGTTGATCTATGGACAAATTACTGTAGCTTTGCTATGCAGTTTTATAAAGATCTTGATGATGTCCGGAGGTACTTCAAATTTGAATAATCTCATGGTTACAACTAGAGAGTAATGCCAACCATGATGATTAGTTGCAGACTTGCAGTATCAAATCAAATAATAGTTCTAATATATGGATTTAGAGCGTCGAGTAAAACTGTCTGTCAGGAACCAGTTCAGATTGGGATTCTCTATGCTACTGCCTTTGCCATGAAGCTAAGATTAGGTTGTTTCTCTTCTTTTAACTGGGCCATGATCAAAATCATAAAACTCTGTAGTCTGTACATACGATGGCCCATTTTCTCCGTACTGGTAGTTTGGTATACACAAGATCATTTAAAGAGTTGAACTATTATATGTGAATATGGGAATGGGATTACCTCATCTAAAGTTAAAAGGGTGGGACTTGATCATTTTGCTCGACACTTCTTCAATATGTGTGGATTATAGCATTTGATATTTTCTGGGCAAAACATTTTTTTTTTCATTTGCTTTATTATTATGTTTTTCAATTTTATGATCATCAGGTAGACGGGGGGTGGGGGGGGGGGTGGTCAAGAGGAGTCTAGCTAACCTAACAGGGGATGATTGGGGTGTGGTGCGGGTTGGTCATCATCTTTTCCTGGTGGTGTGTAGTTGTGAAGAGGGGGCAGAGAGGGTCGAAAGAGTAGATAGGATCATAGGATTGTGTCCGGTGGAGCATTCCTCAATCTGCGCCGGTGTAACCCAGAATGCTTGGCACCTTCCCCTCATTGCCGGTGAGGAGCTTCAGAATCTCTTTGGAGGGGATCCCCATAGGTTTATGTGATGATGGCGTAGGAACCCTGGCTCACGTTTTGGTGAACTGGTTCTGGGGTCGTTGGAATTTGCCTCGACGGGAGTGCAGTTGAAGGTTCTGCCCACTGTTAAGGTGCTCAGCCCGGAGGACATTCCGATGGCTTTGATCATCGACTTCGGCGGCGAGATGATTGTCATCCGCTGCCGTGCTCTTTAGGAGGTGAAAGTCCCTCCACCATCGCCGCCCTCCCTAGGACAACTAGAAGCCCGGACGGAGGAAGAAGACGGCCGCTTGGTGGGCGTTTTGAATTCGAAACATGATGGTCTGTGGATCCCCCCTTTCAGTGCGGATCCGGTTATCCGAGAAGAACGTGGTTCGGGAGGCCTGAACTGGGGAGCAGTTTACGCAGCGTGGGATCTGGCTATTTTAGCTGGCCCAGGTTTAAGTATTGGACCTGAACCAAGGAACTGTGACTTACTTGATATTTGGGAAGTCTCGCGTATCGGGCCCCTAGGGCCCATCTCCCTCGCCCGATCGAGGAGCGAGACCAAGGGGCCCCCGTGCGTTGTAACTTGGTGGCCGACCACCCTTTCTCTTCACCTCATCAGTCTCCGGCGGTGATCTCGGTTGCTCTGGCCTGGCAGTCAGTGTAACGCCCCTCTCAGGACCAATGCAGTCATACTGCCCACGTCGGATCGGAGAGAGATGCAGCAGTGAGAACATACCCAGTGATAGCGATATCGATTGAGACATATACAAATAATTAACAACAATTGCAGTAGAAATAAAAATAACAGTCCATCAACTTTATTAAACAAATTCCACAGCCTGTTTTGAAATAAAGTGAAATAAACAACCAGTCCTAATTACATAATATCAAATGCCCACAAGTACAATATTCTCCACATACTATGAATATCTAATCTCTAAGTCACGAGCTAGTACTACTCTTCACACTCCGAGTCGGACCTCGCTAGTTCCTCAGCCTCGGGGTCCTCACTCTCTCCTAAGACGTTAGCAAGTATGAGTCTAGGCAATAGACTCAACAAGTAACTTAAGACAACAATCCACGACTTATCACATCCAATCTAAACATGTCAATTTCTTTAGCTAACTATCATAATTACTATAATGTACTCATGTCTAACGATTTACAATTATAACTCTAATATATGATGTTCAGCAGCTCATTGATGCTAGACTGATGCTAGAGATGGTTCAGGATATCACAGGGTTGAGGGTGAATTACAACAAGAGCCAGGTGATTGGGATCAACATGGAAGAGACAGTAGTTGCGAGGGCAGCTCGTGTCTTCGGGTGTCACATTGGGTCCTTTTTCCTATCATATCTAGGCCTTCCTCTCTCTCCAGGTGGCATTCATTGAAGGGATTGGTAGGGGTGGTTAGTAGATTTGAATCAAGACTGGCAGGGTGGAAGGCTAGACTGCTTTCATATGGGGGCCGGTTGGTTCTTTAGGTCATGTTTGGTATCGGGATAAGGCGGGAATAGCAGGGTCATGTTTGGTATAGATTAGTGTTGGATAGTTTTCCGATTTATTTCCTATATCTTCAGGATCCCGAAGTCTGTGGCAAGGAAGTTGGAGGGCATTCAGGGAATGGTTTTCTGGCATGGTAACGGACGTAGGGATAGAGGGTGGCATGATATCGCCTGGGGGAGAGTTTGTCGGCCAAAGGAAGCAGGGGGAGTGGGTATCAAGAATATTAGATGTTTCAACCTGGTGCTGCTTAGTAAGTGGTTCTGGAGGCTGGGAGCAGAGGGTAGGGGCTTATGGTTTCAGCTTATCTCACAGAGATATTACACTTCTGTCAGGGTGTGGGATGTTTTCCCCACACACTTGTATTTTGTTTCTCTTATATGGAGAGGTATATTGCAGAGTGCGGAGTTCATCAGAGCCAGTGTCAGGTGGCAATTGGGAGACAGGCAGAGATGTTTGTTTTGGCAGGATGTGTGGGGACTGCTCTCTCGCAGAGACTTTCTCGTCTCTTTTTGTTGTAGTAGGCAGGCCCAGAGATTTTGTGGCTTAGGCTTGTGACGACCAGTTATCTGGGGGTGTTTGGGCCCTTATGTTCAGGCGGTCTCTTACATTACTGGAGATGGAGCAGTTGGAGATCTTACTTACTTTTCTTCAGGATTTCAGACCTCAGACTGGTATGTTGGACTGTTGGGTGTGGAGGTGGGAGAGAGGAGGCAGATTCTCAATGCGGTCAGCCTACCAGGCCCTTTTTGATGGTGGTTTGTGTGCTACCCTTGGTTTTCTCAAGTATGGGCCCCAAAAAGCCCACTAAAGGTAAATGTGCTCATGTGGAGGATATCTCATGGGCAGCTACCTACCTGTGATAGGGTGGCAAAGTTTAGGTAGAATATTCCCACTCTGTGTTGTTTATGTGGGGAGTCTGAACTGAAGAGGGTTTGGATCATATCTTCACTTCTTGTCCGTTTGCCAAGACTTTGTGGGATAAGATTGGACAGCGGATTCAGCAGCCTATAGGGCAGTTCTGTACAGTGCAGCAACTCTTCATGATATGGAACAAGATGTGAAGGCTAAAGGGGGACAAAATTATTTGGTGGCTCATCCTTCATGCCACTCTTTGGGACCTGTGGTCCGAGAAAAATAGTAGAATTTTCAGAAGAGAAGCAAGATCAGAAGAAAGGGTTTTGGCTTTTGTTTGTGAGAAAGTGATGTTTTGGGCAGTGCATTATTGTAATTTGGGGGAGCATAATTCCTCACTCATTTTGTTACTGGGGAATTAAGGGGACACTAGCTTGGTGTGTTCTCCTCTTACGAGGGATGGGTATATTTTGTATAGAGGTTTTTTTGTAGTTTTACCTCTACACTTGTACATTCTTATTTCTTATTAATATATTTTGTGGTACCATCCACATTAAAAAAAAAACTCTAATATGTGATCATGCTCAATTTTATAAACACTATAC
Organism: Colocasia esculenta; assembly: GCA_014218235.1. Taxonomy (NCBI): domain Eukaryota; kingdom Viridiplantae; phylum Streptophyta; class Magnoliopsida; order Alismatales; family Araceae; genus Colocasia; species Colocasia esculenta. Next base: position 10,574 of record JACBKR010004942.1, read on the forward strand.
ATGGATAATCATTAACACATGGAATCATTTAACAGATAAGGTAATTGTAAATCTATAGCATGTCACATAATGTTACTAACATGCAATGCATTACACTATCTCATTGATCACAATCATAGCATTAATGAAACGATAATAGTAGCAATATCACTACTGAACTAACATAAATAACAATATCACTTGCACTTACTCTTTCTTTGGCACTTTCACATACTTACACATTCGCTTTCACAATCACTTGCACATTCATTTACACATTTGCTTTCACATTCACTTATACATTTCGCTTGCACATTCTCTTGCACATTCCCACTAGTTTTATTACAAGTCAAGACACAGTACAAACCACCATTAGAAGGCCACATCACACACACACAACTCTATCACCTAGGTAAATAGTGACAGAGTCTTGGTAACTGTACAAAATCGGGGGAAGCCCTCCCCACATTAACTAGTGGAACTTGTCCACCTCTAGGATTTCACCCATGTTGTCCTCAGGGTCACATAACACATTGAGCTTTCTCATAAGGACATTATTACAGTACGACTTTACGTTCTTCTATGGTGGCAGTGTCTCATTGACACATTTCATTAGCACATTTAATACATTATATTACACACATATGTAATGTATCATTTATTGTCTCATACACATGCTCCCATGCATCATTAATGTAGACCAATAGCATTAGAATTCCATGTTACTATCTAAATAGAATTCTAACAGAAAGCTTAAACCCTAAACATAATGCTAACCCATTAATTTAAATCATATTTAATCAAACTTACATAATACACTACAATTAACTTTTGAAAATCATAAATATACCCACAGTAATCAGAACTTGCTCAATTTTTAACTGTATGACACTTCATAGTAAATCAAACCTCTAATTTTTCATAAATTTTTTAACAGTAAAACTATTTTTCCTAATTAAAATAGTGCTCAGGTACTGTAAAATACATAAAAATTCTATAAATAAGGGTCATGCAAATCTAAGAACCCTAAAACATGCATACGGTACTATGATCCATTACCATACTATATTTAGTAATTTTTGTTAACACATGCTATATAGAATTAATCTAACACTATTACTCATATTTTCACATAAAGTTATAAACAAAAATTCTAAACAAATATCATACATAGCTAAAAAATATCTAGGGTTGAGTCACATTATTAGCACTCCATGACATGACAAACAGAACCCTAAAACAGTCGTTGAAGCAACAAATTTATCTTACAGAATCAACTGAAAAGTCTGGAATGAAGGATTTGGTAACAACCTATGTTGCCATCAAGAAGGGACTGACAACATCACATGGTGCCGTCAGCAGGCCTTGACGGCATCAAATGTTGCCATCAAAATAAGGACTATCAGGGGGACCCATTATTATTGCTTGCCAGTGAAACATGTCCTCTGCCACAGGACCTGCAAGAAATCAAATACACAGATAATGATGTTGAGGAATTTTTCTTCTCATCGTTTGGTAGGTTTTCCCCATTTCATTTCTTCTCTTTGTTCTTGTCGTGAATAACCCATGATCAATTGGGCTTGTATTCTCGTTGGACAAACATGTTGTACCTTCTAGATAGCAAGATTCAAGTGTCCGATTGTATCAGAATAGTTAGAGCCATGGATTTAGCTATCCGTAGATAGTAGAAACCACTCTGAAAATATATGCGTCGTCGGAATCGATCGGCTGATTTTTTATTTCCGGTCGACCCTCAACTTATAGGCATAGGGGGTACGTGGAGCCAGGAGATGTCTTGGAGGGCTGCATGAATTTCCTTTTGTGTGGTTTTTGTTTTTTGGAAGCTGTATGATGAGGGTGGGACTCATAGATGAGGAGTGTTTTTGTTTTGGGGCTGTTGGGTGTGTTTAGTTGGGGCTGTACGTGTGTTGTGACTTTCTTTTCTTTGCCCTCTGGCAGGCTCTGGTTTGCCATCTTTTGTGTGTGTGTGGGGGGGGGGGGGAGTTATTTGGAAGCTCTCCCTTTTCATGTATATTTTTCTCCTTTCATATTACCAGTAGTACTGTCTACGATTAAAAAAAACATATTGTAGTGCTTCTACTTTCATTTTGGCTGTGGTTGGACACTTTGATTAGCTGGCTTTCATTCTTGATGGTGAACTCTGTCAGAATTGAATAATTGCATAAGCGTGAAAACTTACACATGCGATAATGAAGCAAATTCTGAGACCTCAAAAGGATGGTAGCCCCACTGGTGGCCAGGCATCTGAGCTCAGAACAAGACTGGAAAAGCAGCAGTTGGCATAGGGACAAGGGATGAAATCATGAAAAGGACGAGAGGAATATCAGAGAGAGGAGGATGCAACCAAGAGAAAACTGGCTGGTGGATGTTCTTTGAGACCCTTGCTGACTGCTCTGCTTTTCTGCAGCATAACAAATCCAAATAAAATTCCAAAATTGCACCTTCTAGGTAATTCTGATGGGGAAAATAAAACCTTAAAAAATGTCAATACAAGACCTTTGCAGGTGGATTTGAAGGGGCATAGGAAGATGGAAAGAATGCTGTTTTGGTGGGATAAAACAGAGGCTGTTCCAAACCCCTCACTGGAAGGCTTTTATGGGCGTTAACGGAAACAAAAGGTGGCAGTATAAGCGTCTCAATCAGTAGGGGGTCTCTTGAACCCTCACTAACTCTCTGTAGCCACTATAAATAACCCCTTGTGCTGCCATTTGGAGGAGATTTTGGTATTGAAGAGAATCCAATGAGAACAAAAGAGCTTGGAGAAGGCAAAAATCCAATGAGAACAAATGAGATCGGAGAAGGCAAAGGAGTATTTTTTATCAAAGCCTCAAAGAATTGGCCTTGTTCCTTGATCACAAAGGTTCATAAAGAGTCTGTTGTGCTGTGGACTAGAATTTCAATAGTGACATAATTGATAATTGTTTCTTCATCTCTTCAAGTTAAAATTTCTATTTGATTTAAATAATCATGCAATAAATCATCAGGATAAGATAATGATAGGTTAATAATGGGCGTACCCATGAGCACTGAATTGTCAGGTCCTTCTTGGGTCCTTGTTGGATCTCTAGTCAGTAATGGGTGTTGCCAGAGTGAAGAGGTTTAGATGATATTGCTAATGTGTTGACCTTGAATGCTTGTGCGTCCATGGTTTTGTTAATCCTTTTCTTTATCTATCAAGAATACCTTTGAATACAGCCCATGATGCATGTGTTTAATTTGGACTTAGGGCATGAATTATGTACTCAAAGGCTGTGTTATGACCTTCAGTTATCCTCAAAAGTCAAAACAACCCTTTAATTCTATTGGCTTCATCTCCTTTTAAGAGACCTTTGTGTTTATAAGTCATAAATGTCTATGTTATGTGTGTGATTTTATCCTAAGTTCATCATTGAACATCACTAATGTCACTTTTGTGGATTGAAGTACTAATGCCACCTTCATGGAAAGGACCAAATCAGATTCCCAAATTAGTCAATTTCCACATCCTAAAGCTTTGAATGGCAAGATGTTCCTGCTGTAGTATAGTTTAAGAAATTGAGGGAAAATTAATAGAAATCAGAATTTAGGTTTTAAATATCCAAAGTTCCTTCAATCGATGTAAACCTCCTTAAAAATGGGAAAAGCAAGGTTGGGATGATTAGAGGTTTCCCATATGTACTGGAAAGTTAAAGTCCAACAAAGCTAATCGTAAAAAAGAGAGATCATTTGGAAACAGCCAAAGATTTTTTTGGTAGTGAAAACTCCCCCTAAAATCAGGTCATGTCATGGCCCTCAAATGATTAAAAGACATTAAGTTCATTGAAAGGAATCTGCATAAGGATAAATTTTAACCCATCACGAACCCCTCATTGGCCCTCATCATTCCATATCCAATTTTAATGCCCTAAAATCTTCAAGATCAAGCTATGTGCTTGTGGTCTTCTAGCTTAACCATGATCACCTAATCCTGATATAAGACCTGTAGAAAATCCATTTCCAAGACCTTGTGGACCAATTAAGGTCATGATGTAGCTTTTGGGCTCAAATTTAGATTATACGGCATCTCCAATACCTGCATGCTCCTTGGTGAGCGTTTCTCTTTTTAGGATATTATCAATGAAAATTAATCATTTTTGATATTTTGGTCGATTTAATTAAAAACAAGTCAAGGTTGATGGATAGAGGGACGATTTCACATGCTTGATCTAAATCAACATGGACTCATTCCAAGTCCCTGAAAACCTTAATTGATTTCTCTACAGGCCATGACATGGTATATTGAAGTATAAACCTGGAAATGATGTTGAATCAGTATAATTTGGTATCATAACCTTGCGAAACTATAAAAATTAAACCAAAATGCTCCCAAAAACTTCAGTGTTTGTTAGTGTGAATTTTCAAGTCGTGTAAATTGTACTCTTCTAACGTGATGAACTATGTTTTAGATGATGTAGGTTTAGTGGATGTCGGCCACGGAAAAAATTTGTGTTGGATTTTTTTATTGGGGTTTAAGTTTGATTTGATTTTTATTTATTTATTTTGCCTTGCAGGGCGTGCCAGCCTGTCTAACAGATAGAGTTTAAAATCCGCGCAATGCGGAGAGAAAATCTTATGTTCAAGGAATGGACAAGTGCGCCAGTTTTACTTTGAACTTATTTGTTCAGCGATTTTATTTCATCAGGCGATTAGGGTAGCGTGTGTTGGACCCTTGTCTCCATCGATCGAAATCGATGTTTTGTTTACATCGGATTAAAAGCCTTTGATGTTATTTTTACATCAGTTTTAACCCAAACACCATTGATAGCAAAGTCGAGAGGTTTTGCATTTTTCTAGAAAATAATAACACGGTGTTTTATATTTTTTTATCGAACGAAATAGATTTGCTTTGAAGAGGGATTTTATTTTGAAAAGAGTATGGACTCCATTTACGAGGTTAGCATGTAATTTGAGAAACGAGCGGGTGTATACCTGTGAATTTATTTGGTATTTGAATATATTGTGCATCTGGGCAGAGTTGTCGTGTAAATACGCGAATGCATATATTTGATGAATATATGGCCGTATTATTTTAGGGTAGAGTCTCTATATGGACAGAGTTTCCCCAGAAAATACGTGCATATGGACATATACTTTGTGAACATATGAGTATGTTTTCGGGCAGAACCTCCACTTGGGCAGAGTTTTCTTTAGAAAACATATACATATGAGCATGTATTGTTTGTGAACATACGAGTATATTTTTGGGTAGAACCTCTACTTGGGCAGAGTTTCCCCAGAAAACATACCGTATGAGCACATATTATTTGTGAACATACGAGTATATTTTTGGGTAGAACCTCCACTTGGGCAGAGTTTCCCCGGAAAACATACATGTATGAACACAAATAAACTACCCTTCTCGGAGACTCGCTCAACGAGAGTCAAGAGGGGAGAACATATGTGCCTAAATGCTTATATCCATGGAGACTAGCTCGACATGGAAACATTTAGAACATAAGAACACAAAGATGTTTAAATACCTTATACCCATGGAGACTTGCTCAACATGGAAGGCATTTAAACACCCAAAGCACACGAGCGCGATTTAATTTTACCTCCACAGAGACTAACTCGATGTGGAGGTATGGGTTATGTTTGGATTTTAAAACCACCCCATGGAGACTAACTCGACATAAAGGGAGATTAAGGAGATTCCGTAGCCGGAGGGAGAAGACCTCTTTTTTCTTTGTCGAGGGCGAATACCTTCACACCGAGTGGAAGAACCTTTATGAGCAAGCTAGAACTTCCTTTGAGAGAGTCTTCTCTTTTTCAGATTTTCTTCCAATTTTTGGAATAAAAAAAAAGAGCCCCCTTTTTCCCCTCCATAGTCCTTCATGCCATCGGGCTACATGGGCTATTTATAGGGGTTTTGCCCCTTACATTTGAGAGAGGAGAGAGAGTTAACCGATGGAAGGGTTCCATCGGTTAAGGTTTTCTTCCTTAACCGATGGTAGGGTACCATCGGTTAGATGGGTTTTACATGGGTTTTTTTTCTTCTATAAATACACCCCTTTGGTCTTCTTACGAAGGGTGTTGATGCTGTGAGATTTTCGTCTTTTCCTTGGAGATCTTGCGACGAAGGCTTGAGTTTGCAAGTGTTTGGCGCTTTCTGCTGCACGTGTTCTTTATACTGTTCTTCAAACTTGGTCTTATTGACCTTGTGCTGCCAAATTTCTTCCGCGACATATTATCTTCGAAACGTTGTTCTTTTCTGAACTTCTGCCTCACTGGAGAGATTTGATGCCGACTTGATGAATAAATTCCCTCTTCTTAATTTGAAAGGGACTTGGTTCCAATATTACCTAAGCAACCATGGGGTTACCTAAGTAATAATGATATTTGCTTCATTCACAAGTCACCTTTAAAAGGGACTCGGACCCAATATTACTTAAGCAACCATGGGGCTTCCTAAGTGACCATCGGATCATTATAAATGGCCTTTGACATTTCCCTTCTTAGATATCCCCCACAAACTTTTTAGGGTTCAACAGTGGACTACTTTTTGTTGTTTTTCATGCATACCCCTTTTCTAGTGAGCATTGTGTGAAGGTCTATCCTAGATTTGCATTTGCACGTATAGGCGTCCTACTGAAATAATTGTCACTATGCCCTCGTGGTAATAAATTTTCTGTCAAAATGTCCACGGACTATCCTATTTTCTTCTACATTACTACTTAAGAAAATTTGACAGTTTCAGTTTGTAGTGGAATTGATGAGAAGGGACTACATGACAATTGATTCATGTGCTCCGGATACATGTTAATGCAAATCTAGGATGGTTTTCTGCCCAATATTTCTTTCAAGAGGTGTGTGAATGCAAAAAGCCCTTATTTTTTAAAATCTAAATTTTATTTTGTTTACTTTACATTATTTCTTCCTTGATGTTTCTTTGCATGAAGCAGTTACTTTTGGTCAGCAAATCTTTTCAGTCATCATGTCTCCCAACTGCCAATCTTCTGAACCATGCACTTGATGCAACCAAATGAGAATTTTCTTCTTCTTCTGAACAAAAGAGTATTTTGACAAACCATGTTATCATGTCAGATGCTGAAAGTTTCTGAACTTTCTTTTCCCATGGTTTATGACATATTTGATGCTGCCATTCCACTGAAACATGTGTATACTTATATTTAATAAATTGAATGCCTTCACACTTTGTAAAATGGTAATTATGAACCTAAGAAAAATGGAGATCTTGAATCTTTACTCATCTCTTACACTCAGTCTTCTGTTTAATTATCTGGACAGGTTATATGAGAGAGGTCTTGCATCTGTTGGAAAAGATTACAACTGTAACATTTTATGGGACAAATGTATAGCATTTGAGCATTCTCATAAACAATTGCATCATCTTGTTTATATCTACATCAGAAGCTTGAGATTTCCTTCAAAAAAATTACACAGCTACTATCAGAGGTACAACTGTAAGCTCTCCATAGTCCATACAAGCACACACCCACTTTACTTTGTGCTAAACTGATAATAAAGGTAATGCAGGGACACAATCCCTGAAGTATGTTATTATTTATTTATTACCTATCCCAATTTTGAATTAAGTTTTTAGTTTTTAATCAACTAGTCATTCATAAACTTGTCAACTATATGTACATCAGAAGCTTGAGAATTTCCTATAAAAAATTGTAGTAGCTGTAAGCTCTCAAGACAAGTCACACCCCACTTTCCTTTGTGTTAAACTGACAGTAAAGGCAACACAGGTGATGCTATCCCCGAAGTATGCCATTATTTACTTGTTACTAGTCCCATTTTGAATGACATTTTAGTCAAACAATCTTACATAAACTTATCAACTTTGAGCTTGCTGATGTTCAATATTGAGATTTTATATATCATTTCATACACTGCATTTTCACTTTTATATGGGATTTGCGTATGAAGATCCTTTATAAATGTGAATATCATGTATACCATCTTCAAATGTACAGAATACCATACTTATGACCAGAATAGGCTTATTCAGCCTGAGAAAATTGTTGGTCTATGTGGGAAAATAATGTGCCCTTTAAAATGCCCGATCTACTGTGCTCCTTTGACTAAGAATGGCAAAATAGACACTGACCAACTCATTTCCGTACCTCTACTTTTGCTGGGATCCTCCCAGTAAGTTCTTTTATTTTCAAACAGAACTTGTCTGGAGGCATATAGGTTACACCATATATTTGTGGAGAATACAAGCATTCACATTTTTAAAAAAATTTCCATATAAACAAATTTCTAACAGGATATTCATGTTAAGATCCCTTTCTCTTTCATTGGTTTTCTGGTTGGGATTTATTGCAGGATTACTTTATTGATATCTGATATTGATTGTTTGACACCTGCTTCAGTTTTAGGGAGCTGGTTGCCATCTGGCAAGAGGAAATGAAATGCCAGAACATTGCCATGGAGCCACTAGAAGCTGCAGTTACATGTGAACTGGTAGAAATGAGTATGGGTAATGATTTTGAATTCAGAAACCTTATATGTGATCTTCTTGATCAGGCAGTTGGCCTGCTTAGACCTGAAACATTCATGAAAATTTTGACCATTGGGGAGTATTTCTATCAGAAATCAACTAATATAGATGACAAGATACATTATTTTGAGGCTCAGATATGGAGGCCATATTTCCATATGAAGCCACTTGATGAGTATCAGCTGCAAATCTGGCATCAGTATCTTGACTTTGTTGACATGCAAGGGGATCTTGATTGGGTATACATTGCTCTCTTGTTCTTCTGTTCAAATGGACTACTGCCTGTTTTGTAATTAACCTCTGAAAGACATGTATGCTTCCATTGGCAGACTGTAAAACTTTATGAAAGATGTTTAATCCCTTGTGCTAGTTACCCCGAGTTTTGGGTCCGTTACATTGAAACTATGGAAACAAGAGGAGGAAGGGAAATAGCAAACCTTGCACTTGCACGAGCATCAAAAACTTTTCTGAAGGTAAACATCAGCAACATCACATTTCTCAATTTCATCTTGATACATGTCTGGTACAATTAAGATTGACTCATTTGACATATCGGTTTTTCATTCTTGAATCTTGAGTGATACCTCCGCAGCTCCGCTTGCTTGCCCTCTTCTCTAGTCAATTGTGGTAGTAAGAAAAATATCTACCATGTTTGTCAAAACTATGCTGCGACTAAGTGAACTGAAATTTGATAAGACAGAAGTTGATGATCAATTGTTCATACCCGAAAATCTCCTAACTAAAGCCTACCTATTGCTGCATCTTTTTGAAATGATAAAGTGAAACATGTGGAACCAATAAGTGATTCTTATCAGTTCCATCTTATTTACTGGCCATTTCACATTTTTATGCCTTTTTATGGTAAACAGAGAATTCCACTGTTCCATCTTTACTGTTCAAAGGTCAAGGAGCAAGTAGGTGATGTCCATGGTGCACGTGCTTCTTTACTCGAGTGTGATATTCATTTATCTTCCAACCTTATCAACCATGTAAACCAACAAGCAAACATGGAAAAGCGTCTCGTAAGAAAATTGTCCAACATGACTTACATGTTTAAATAAACCTGAATGATTATTGACGTATTTTTTAATCTTCCCAGGGTAATATTGGAGCTGCCTATTTAATATACGAGAAAGCTACGGAAATGGTCAAGGAGCAGGATATACAAGCATTTTCTGTTCTTTATAAGCACTTTGCTCGATTTACATATGTGGTAGAATATTACTAAGACATTGCAGAATTTTTTCTTATTTATTTTCTATCTGCTGTTACTTTTTTATTGATTCATAAATACACAGATTTCAACATCTCATACTAACAGTACAAGAAGTTTCAAATGGATGGCATTGTGGAAAGATTCTGACAGCCCCTAAAGGTATTTTCCATTGGAGTGGAGGTGAAGTTTTGTCCTTTAAAAGGTTCTCTTAGGTGAAGGGGCTGTTGGACCCCGGAAATTTACAATGGGCATCTATATAGGATGTCAGAGAATACTTATACTGATCTGATATTTACTTAAGTAATATTGGGTCTTGGTCTTTTAAGTCGAGAAAAGACTTATTATGAAGATCGACTTCAAATTCTTCAATGGAGTACAAGTTCAAGAAGAACACTCTTCGAAGAAGAAGATAGTTTCAAAAATCTTCAACGGCACGAAGTCAACAAGATGAAGGGTTCGAAGAAGATTACAACTTCAAATCCACTTGCAAGGAGAAGCACTAAGCACTTGCAAAGGCAAAATACAAGTAACTCTTCGTCGGAAGAACGCCGAAGAATGAAGCGTAAAGGTCCTCTCGTCACAAGCAACACAGAGGGTACCCCCTCCCTTCGGCGAGGCCCGAGGGTTACATTTATTGGGAAACAAAGGAGGAGAAGACCCCTCCGGGTAGGAAGACCCCCTATCTGGAGAGGGGGCTGTTGGAACCAAAAAGAAAGCAAATATGAATGTCATGGATGTGTTGGATGCTTGTTAAGGAAGCATCAATACTCCCTTATATAGTGGTCCGACAAGTTAAGTAGGTGACATTCACCTGTGGGCAACTACTCAGTTAGTTAGCCTGTGAAAAGAAGATGGCTACTTAACCGGGAGATGGTAACTACGGTAAAATGTTGACCACACCTACCGTAAAATCCCACCTAACCGGT